>JADGMU010000513.1:0-73447 GCA_016920895.1 Vaccinium myrtillus | reverse complement strand
TAAATGTCGTCACATGCTTTTGTGTATGTTAAATTTTAGGGTAAATTTCACTTACATCCCCCGAGGTTTCTAACAAATACAGAGACCTCCCCTATACTTTATAAAATTCCACTTTTCTTCCATACTTTTCAAACTAATTGTCATTTACCTCCACTGCCATTACTTTAAGGCTAACGGTGTTAACTTTTTGTGTGAAATGACCGTAGTATCCTTAGTATATATATTCTCCACCCTATTAAAACCGTTTTAAAAAAAATAGAGTTAAAAATGTTTTTCAAAAAAATTAAACCATTTTTCATTTAAAAAAAATAGTATTTAAAAAAAGTGTGAAAGAGAAGAAAACAAATTCTTGAAAAAAGCTTGTTTTAGAAATTTTTTTGTTGAAAATAGTGTTTTATAGGAAAGAAAAAAAAAACTTGTTTTGGAAATAGTTTTTCCTCGAAATACTATTTTCAACAAAAAAATTAAAAAAGTGGAGTAATAATTTTATTGAAAAAAATTCTTCGATAGTTTTTGTTAGTAAGTTGTTTTAAAAAAAATGAAGAACGGTTTAATTATTTGAAAAACTTTTTTATCTTTATTTTTTTTAAAATCAATTTTTTTATTAGGGTGGAGAACATATATACTAAGGGTACTACCCACGCAAAATTTAACACAAATTCAAGTTTGTTATTCACTGTTGTGTGTGTGTGTGTGGGGGAGAGAGAGAGAGAGAGAGAGAGAGAGAGAGAGAGAGAGAGAGAGAGAGAGAGAGATAACACATGTTGGGGCCGAATCTACCACGCAAAATTCAACACAAATTTTGAGTGGGACCCATTTTGGAATTCCATTCAAATGATTTGAGCCATTCAATTTCTTTAAAAAGTATTTTTAAGGGTTCCTGTACAAAATCAACTCATTTGGATATCGGTAAGTGGTTGATCAGTTTATTCAGCTGATTCCTATCAAATTGAATGAACTGATCAAGCCCTTAAAACTGAATGAACTGATGAAGCACGTAATGATATCGGAATGAGTCGATGATGTAGGACAAGATATAGACCACTATTATTTATGGAAACATTATTTTAGTAATAATTTTTATTTACGATTAGTATTAGGATATTTTATTTGTGCTGCATGTTTTGCACGTTTTTAGTTTAGTTTTGGTTAGATTTTATTTTATTTCCTTTTAGCAAATAGTCTAGGTTTCCAAGTAATGCTTTGCTTGGTCGCCACTCTAAGTAATTTCCTTTTAATTAGGACTTCTACTAGCTTTTAAATCAAATATAATTCAGAGTTATCTCTCTTTCTTCTTGTGGATTCAAGAACCTCATGGATTCGAGACCTATTTTCGTTTGAACTAGTACGCAACTAGTTTCTCGTGAATTCCGCTGCGTCAAGTGGTATCAGAGCGGGTTTTTCCTGGCTTGGTGGCACCAAACAAAGTAGAAGACACACCCTTTAACGTTGCTCAAAGGTTTGCTGATCCGAGGAAGATGGTGGAAGAACAACAAGCGTTACGGCTGCTCGCTCTTCGCCTAAACCAAGGACCAGAAAGGGTTGAAGAGAATTGCACGGGGGGATTTACCCAACGCCGTCCTCTTAACTAGAATCGGGAAAGCGCGGTGGATTTGCCCAACGCCAACCCGGTAATCAAATTGTAGTTGGGAGACACCCAACTAATCATGCTGATTTCAAGTATGATGAGTACATGCGCATGAAATATACTCATCCTTTCAGGTATTATGACAACTTACCTAAACTCTGTGGTAATGAGTATTTTGAAGGTATTATAGATTGGATTCTAGATATTGAAGATTTCTTTGAGAATGTGGAAGTTCCGTCCGAGGAAAGGTGGATATATTTGTGGTTAAAATTTACAGATTCTGCACTTAGTTGGTGGTTAGATTTGCAATCTTCAAGAGATAAATTGGGTAAATGTCGTATCCGTGCATAGCCAAGAATTAAAAGACTTATGGTGGAGAGATTTTTTCCATGGAATCACTACAAGAAATTTGGTCTTTGGAGACGAATGAAATCGTCACGAAATGCATGGTTTTTGTCTCTGATAGTATTGGTGACGAAAAATAGTTTTGTCACCTATAGGTTGTCTCTGAAAGTCACCTGGTGACGAAACAATAAATTATTGTTTCGTCACCTATACTAAATTTTGGTGACGAAATTTTTCGTCACCAATTTGCAAATTATTTGTCACCCACTCACTACTTTCGTCACTAACGGTGACTACAAATTGATGAAGGAAACTACTTAGGTGACAAATTTTCGTCACTAACCGTGACAGAAATTTATGAAGGAAACTACTGACGTGGCACCCCTGTGGCAGCTGACGTGGCGTCGCCAACGTGGCGCCTGGCTTGGCACCCAGGTGGCGCCCAGATGGGGGCTGAAATTTGTGAATTTTTGCTACCCCTGGGATTCGAACCGTAGCCCTCGCGTGTGCGCAAGCGAGCGCGAACCAACTGAGCTAGGCTACCTCTTGTTTCAATTAGACACCTTTTTAATATTTATACTATAAAAACCGGATTATTCTTATACAAACCCCTACTAATATCATTTCTTTTATAAATTTTATACTTATACAAATACCTACTAATATCTCTACTTTAATAATTTTTTATATTTTTTAACACAAAATGTTCTTTTTTAACAAAATCCTTTTAATAAATTATTTAATCGAGTTTATACTATACAAATAATTTTTTTATTCCGATTGTTTTACACTCCCCATTTGAACACCCATTATACAAACACCAACTAATATATTTTTAAATATATATGTTTTCTTTTTGAAAGAAATTTTTTTATTTTTTAACAAACGCCTATTAATAAAAAAATTTAAATCCAGTTTATACTATAAAAATAAGTTTTTTTTTATTCCCATTGTTTTATGCTCCCCATTTGAACACCCATTATACAAACACCTACTAATATCACAACTTTAATAATTTTTTTAATTTTTTTACACAAAAATTTTTCTTTTTTAACAAAAGCCTTTTAATAAATTTTTTAATCGAGTTTCTACTATACAAATAATTTTTTTTATTCCGATTGTTTTACACTCTCCATTTGAACACCCATTATACAAACACCTACTAATATCACTACTTTAATAATTTTTTTTATTTTTTAAAACAAAAAAATTTCTTTTTTAACACAAAAAATTTCTTTTTTAACAAAAGCCTTTTAATAAATTTTTTAATCGAGTTTATACTATACAAATAATTTTTTTTTTATTCCGATTGTTTTACACTCCCCATTTGAACACCCATTATACAAACACCAACTAATATATTTTTTCTTTTTGAAAGAAAAAAATTTCTTTTTTAACAAACGCCTTTTAATAATTTATTTTAAATCCAGTTTACCCTAACCCCTAAAACCGTAAACCCTAAAAACCCTACAAACCCTAAAACCCTAAACCCTAAAAACCCTAAACCCTAACCCCTAAAACCCTAAACCCTAACCCCTAACCTCTAAACCCTAAAACCCTAAACCCTAAAAATCCTACAAACCCTAAACCCTAAATCCTAAAACCCTAAACCCTAAACCCTAACCCCTAAACCCCTAAACCCTAAAACCCTAAACCCTAACCCCTAATACCCTAAACCCTAACCCCTAAAACCCTAAACCCTAAAACCCTAAACCCTAGCCCCTAAAACCCTAAACCCTAAAACCCTAAACCCGTTGGCATTTCACATCTCGTCATTGTCACCAAAATCGAAGTTCGTCGGGTCATTTTTTTAGATTGCAAGACTCGACCCCACACTTGAGTAATTTTTTTCAATCGAAACCATCTATCTTTTACATATTCAAGAGTACATAATTAATTTCATACAAAAAATAAAGTTAATCAGCTATCGCTGCACAATTTTTTTTTGATCGGCAAAGAAGAATTTTATTGAAAACGGGGGAGCTATCGCTACACAATTGATCAGACAAAAAAAAATATTTTTGTTAATGAAATTGTGTCTCGATAATTAAGAAGCTTTCTAAACCCGATCGAGGCAAATTTTTACGAGAAAATGATTAAATAAATAAGGAAAATTAGTTTTGGTGGAGTAAATGGAGGGAACATATTAGTGACGAAAAAAATATTTTCGTCACCAAAAAGATGTGGAGGGAACATATTAGTGACGAAAAAAATATTGTCGTCACCAAAAAGATGTGGAGGGAACATATTAATGACGAAAAAATATTTTCGTCACCAAAAAGATGTGGAGGAAACATATTAGTGACGAAAAAATATTTTCGTCACCAAAAAGATGTGGAGGGAACATATTAGTGACGAAAAAAATATTTTCGTCACCAAAAAGATGTAGAGGGAACATATTAGTGACGAAAATATTTTCGTCACCAAAAAGATGTAGAGGGAACATATTAGTGACAAAAATATTTTCGTCACCAAAAAGATGTGGAGGGAACATATTAGTGACGAATATAGTAATATAGGAGACAAAAATTAATTTCGTCACCAGAATTTCGTCACGGTTTATCATTTTTGTTGTAGTGAATTATGAGAAACTTTTGAAAGAAAAATATAGGCGAAAGCAAGAAAAAACAATTAACACCGTTGCCAAAGATGTTGAAGAAGCTGTTAAGTAAGAGGTAATTCAAGTTAATGGTAAAGAGAAAGTTGATGTGAGCAGTAATAGCAAAAGGAACATTTTGATTGAAGTTAATGATAAGCAAATCGATATGGAGGTGGGTGAGAAACAGAAAATTGATATGGATGTTGGTGATCAAGTTGTTGAGGACCCAATTGATTTTTTAATGGAAGAAATTGATGTTGCTAATTCATCTGATGACTCTATGGTCAAGCCAGCCTGTCTCAATGAGCCAATTGTTAATGTGTTAACCAATACCAAGATGAAACAAGATCAAGAGTATCCACAAAGTCCAGATGGCTTTGTTGATTTTCTTGGGGTGCAACAGTATGATTGGATTCTTAATATTCATATGGTGGATCTTATCAATCAATTGAAGCATGCCGAGAAGATATCATTGCAAGTAATTTTTGGTGTGGAACATTTTTGGAAGGGAATCAAGAAGTTGAAGTATTCCAAGTATCTTTTCTTTTGGAATGGAAGATGGCAGATTTCCAACGAGAACTCGTGGGCGAGTTCTTTTGAAGAAAAGGAGAATGATGTAGGACAAGATATAGACCCCTATTATTTATGGAAACATTATTTTAGTAATAATTTTTATTTACGATTAGTATTATGAGATTTTATTTGTGCTGCCTGTTTTGCATGTTTTTAGTTTAATTTTGGTTAGATTTTATTTTATTTCCTTTTAGCAAATAGTCTAGGTTTCCAAGTAATGCTTTGCTTGGTTGCCGCTCTAAGTAATTTCCTTTTAATTAGGTTTTCTACTAGTATAAATAAGGATGTAGCCTATGAGCAAATTTAGCTTTTTAATCAAATATAGTTCAGAGTTATCTCTCTTTCTTCTTGTGGATTCAAGAATCTCGTGGATTCGAGACCTATTTTCGTTTGAACTAGTACGCAACTAGTTTCTCGTGAATTTCGCTGCGTCAGTCGATTTTTTTTTTATGGGAGCTCTTAAAAACCTATTTTAAAGGAATTGAACGGCTCCGATCATTTGCGTGAAACTCCGATTAGTTTTGTGTCAACTTTTGTGTGAGGGGATGCGGCCCTGTCTATGTATACATAAATATATCTTCAAATTATCACTTCAAAACAGATTTTTTGTGTCAACTTTTGTTGCCTTCTATAGTTTCGTATTTGGAATGAATGAGGTAACCACTTCAATTCCATTAAAGTTTGTAAAATTGAAAAATCTAAAAAAATTAGTTGCAACTTGGCTTACATGCGCTCTTCTTTCTAATATCTTTTTACTTGTCTGTTTTTATACCCTATTATCTTAATCTATTTTTTCACATGTGCTTAATCATATTATAAGATATTGCCTTCAGGTTGATATTAAGCGTCGTATTTTGCTTTTCCTAGGCGTAAAATAGGGGAGAGAGAGGAAGAGAGATACAAATATGTTATAGTGGTAGGATTTCTTTTGATAATGCATAACTCATGATTCTATGCATTCAAGTTTTCAAATTATCTCGTTTATGTATTAAATGGCGAAAGCTAGACATTCTCTGCCAACCGTACTAGGATTTTTTTTATTGCGTTTCTGGAAAGTATGGATGGATAGATAGGTTATAGATACATAAGTATTGAAATGCATATCTACACAGGACCAACCCAAGGGTTTGGAGTACCCTAGGTCTAGTTTAAAAAATGTGCCCTAAGAGTATAACGCCTAGATAATTTTTTCAGTAACAATCACAATATAAGAAAGGCAAAACTATAAATATAAAATTCTACTAATCATTATATAATAACAGAAAAGTCAAAACACAAAGTCTCCAAATATATATGACGCACGAGTATCATTTAAATATAACTCGTGTTGTGTTTCATTTGCCAAATTTAACATAAAAGAATTGGTTTTTAGTGAGGACATATGAAGAATAATCAATTTTTAGCATAAAAAAATAACTGCATTTGGGACCCAAAATGATTGTTAATATCTAATCTAAGCTAAGTAAAATCCTATTAAACAAAACCCAGTTAAACAAAACCATATTGAACCTAACAAAACTCATAAACTAATCTTTTAGTTTGGGCCTTTATATTTTTCTTGGGCCTTTTTATTTTGGATCTCATTGAGCCTTTTTATATTTCTTTTTGGGCTACAAAAGACCCCTAGTCAAGGCTACCACTTAAAATTCTTGGGGTGCGCCAAATTTTGAGAGTTTTGTTAGTGCCCTAGGCCCAGGCCATGTGGGCCTTGGGCCTGGGCCGGCCCTGTATCTACAGTACAATAAATGTACGTGTCGGCCAATATGCATAGTACGGTATGTATTAGTATCGGAGTCTCAAAATCCCGAGACGAACCACGTATCGGCCGATATTCAAAACTATCAGTATGGCCAATGTATGTGGATGATCAATATCTTATGTCATGTGCACCAAATATAGTTTGGAGTGTTTAGGAAGGTAAAAAAAAAAATCAATTTTCTACGTTTTTTTTAATCGGACTATATTTCGAAGGAGGACTTTTTTTTTTTTTGAAAGGCAAATTTTTTTTATTAATCTTTGGAAAAGAGGTACAAAGATTAAAGGGAACCAAGGGAACGGCATGACAACGTGTAGAAGCATCCCAACTATGTTGGCACCCAACTACACGACAATCATATGCCACCTATGACCCGAAAGAGACAAGTTGATCAGGGATCAACCAGTGAACAACCAATACAAACAAGAAAATAACACTAGGGATTACACCAGCTATCAAAACAAAAAGCAATAGACCTAAAAACAACTACCCCAGCCAGCATAAAAAGCCACAATCAGCAGTGCATCACAACAACAAGATACCATCACTTTAGCATGCGTCCAGAATGCTCCTTAGTCTGTAGACGAAGTCGTTGATCGAATAATCTGCATGATTCCAGTTTGGTTTAACCCAAAAGGCCACCCTTAGTTTAATTAGATCAGTCACTTCCTGCCAATTGGGATCCTTGTTTTGGAAGATGGATTCATTACGCATTTTCCAAAGAGACCATAACACTGCATATGGGATGCAATCCCAGATCATTTGAGCTTTTGGTTTAACCTTGACATCTTGCCACCATTTGAGCAAAGATGAGACTGAAGAAGGGGTTGCCCAACTAATATCCCACCAATCTAACATTTTCCCCCACACCATCCATACTTGTTTGCAGAGGAGGAGAGAGTGGTCTAAGTTTTCAATAACTTCTCCACAGAATCTACACAGTGCTTGATCTTGCTAATGAATAACACCAATTTTCAAAAGGAAGTCTCCTGTTTTCAGCTTACCCAACTGAACCATCCAAGCAAAACACTGAACTCTAAACGGTGCAACATTGTGCCAAATCCATTTGAAAGTTTTCCTATTATTCACCTCATAGTTGTTAAGGGGGCGAAGAGACAGCTTGTACATGGAAGAGACAGAGTATGACTTTGAGTTGCATGCATTCCAAGAGAGATGGTCTGGACTTGATAAAAAAGAAATTTGCAGATTATCTAACATGTTCAGCATACCTGCTAGCTCCTCAGATTCCCGAATGAAGAGATTTCTTCTATGTTGAAAGTCCCATCCAAATTGTTCTTCCTTTCTCAGATACACTTCAGTAAGAGATTCATTTGTATGTAGAATGGTGCTAAAAATTCTAGGATACAACACATTGAGACTATTCCCATTTACCCAAGGATCAGTCCAGAAAAGGATTGAAGAGCCATCACCAATTGAGATTCTGACATTTTCTGCATACTTGGAAAAGATAAGTGGCCTTCTGTTTTGAATTTGAACAATGTCTTTCCAAACCATAGAAACATGTCTGTTGATGTTCATGATTGGTTGCCATAGATTTGAATCCATGCCATATTTTGCATAGATTATTCTTCTCCAAAGAGCATGCTTTTCAGTACCAAATCTCCACCACCATTTTAGCAACAAAGCCTCATTCATTTCCCTAAGGCCTCTTACACCCAGACCACCATTTTCCTTGGAGAGTTTGATTTTTTCCCAGCTAACCATGTGAATCTTCTTTTTCAGATCGTAGTTGCCCCATAAGAATCTTCCCTGGATCCCTTCAATGGACCTAGCAACTGCCTCAGGCATCTTGAAAAGTGACAAATAGTATATGGGAAGACTAGTAAGGACTGATTTGATGAGTGTTAACCTGCCACCAAAAGATAGAGATCTTTTTTTCCATGAGGATAGTTTAGACTTTATTTTCTCTATAACTGGTTTCCATGTGGATTTCAACCTAGGACTAGCACCAAGTGGCATGCCTAGGTACTTGATAGGGAGGGACTGAGATTTGCAGCCAAGTGCCTTTGCAAAAACATCTAGTTGAGACTAATTCAAACCCACTCCACATACTACACTTTTGTGGTAGTTAATTGTTAGGTCTGACATTAGTTCAAACCCATTTAGAAGACCTCTAATGGTAGTGATTTCATCCAGATTTGCACTACAAAAGATAAGGGTATCATCTGCAAATTGCAGATGTGTCAAAATAGGACCATCATCACCTATTCTCAATCCCTGTAGTCAGCCCTGGGAAATAGCTTCTTGGAAGATGCAATTCAGACTTTCAGCTACTAGGATGAAGAGAAAAGGGGAGAGTGGATCCCCTTGCCTGATACCCTTTTGCATTTGGAATTCCCTGGTGGCAGATCCATTAACAAGGACAGATACCCAAGCTGCGGATAGGCACTCATGAATCCATTCAATCCATCTATCAGGATAACCAAGCATTCTCATCATTTTGAAAAGAAATGTCCAATTCAAATTATCAAAGGCTTTTTCCAAGTCTAACTTGATGATAATACCTTTTGTTTTCCTTTTCCTCCAGCCATCAACAACTTCATTGGCAATAAGGACACTATCTTGGATGTTTCTCTCACCAGTGAATGCTGATTGTGTTGGAATTATCCCATCACCAATATTTTCGGAATGGTGGGCTTTGGGATTTATCCCATATACGTAATTATCCCATGTGATAATTATCCCTTTTGGTGGCTCACATGTCACATAGTGGTGTTAGTATTTCTGGATAATGACTAGTAGTGGGCTTTCAGTTACAACCATATTCCTTGATGGAAGGAATAATGAAGTAGAACTCTAATAGTGGGTCCCTTGCCTAGCCTATATATATGGTGCCTGTGTACTCCATCAGTACGGCAATTTTTACAGAAAGGCATAGGCCAGAAAATTCCTACTATTGAATTGCTAACTCTTTCTGTGCTTGTAGTCAAAGGAAAAATCTGTTGGTGTGAGCAAGTCTTGATTTAGCAATGGCAGAAGGTAACAAAATTTAGTTTCCGCTGCGGCTCTTAGATTTAAATTCTATCATGTGGTATCAGAGCCTTATTGTTGCCTTGCTATTTCAGATTATATGTTTAGTTGAGATTATTTGATTTTCTCGCATGACTGTATTGAAATCAATGTTTAAAGACTTAGTTGTTCTTGCATCTTGTAAGATTATTGAGGAACTATATGTTTATTTTACAATTGTCGAAAACTAGTATTTGGTCATGTGGCAGTTATCGACATATGCGGTTTTGAAGGAAAGAAACTGATGGTTTTGCATTCGGAAAAAAAAAAAAAAAAAAATTATTTACATTATTCCAATGTTTATAATGCAATCACGCATCACTTAGAAGAACAAAATTGGAATAAATTTTCTGTTTTGGTTCGAGAACCACGGCAGCCATCAAGTATCGTTTTTGATGTAATATTTATTAAACTGCATGCAACTTTTAATTTTATGGCCAATAAGGTTTTGCTAGTTTCGATAAGGAACATTAAGGGTTAATTTATTTTGGGCGTTTAATTGAGTATTTAGCAAGCATCTTGAAATTCTGGGCGCACATGGGTTGACCTACGTAAGTCGGATTTGACCAACTAAGTTTGTTGATTAAGGTGTATGTTTCTTGAAGAATTTTTGGTGGGTCAACATAAAGTAATTAGATGCTTGAAGTTGTGATTATTTGAAATAAATTAGGAGTAGCCACAGCATCCTCATTTATTTAAAAATAGTCACATAAAGTTGATTGTCTAAATATTTTGGGAGTAGCCATAGCATCCTAATTTATAATGATGATCATATTAAGTCTAAGCTTCATATAGATAAATATGCATCTGTGTTGTGATTAAATCATAGGATTAGTGACCCGGCCCCACAGGGAGGTTATTGATTTTGTGGTTTAATTAGAATAAGGTAGTTGATTTGGCGTTAATGGATATATTTTCCTAGGCCCACAGGTACGGGGAATCGTATTCATTAGTGTTGGATCGTTCTAGTCTTATTATAAAGTTTTGGTAAATTTATGCGTGATGCACCTCTACTTGTAGTTGGTTAAAATTTACAATTGATGAAATTGACATTGGTTGATTTAAATAAAGTCAATTAGTTCATAGCATTAAAGATTTTTCCTTGGTTATTGCAGCTATAAAATTTCCCACTTCACCTTTTGATAATCTTATTCATATTCCGATGCTTACTGGTGACAATTTTTCTGACTGGAAAGAAAGTATTCTTCTGTCATTGGGGTGTTCAGAGCTTGATTTGGCGCTCCGTGAGGATGCTCCACCCGCCCTCACAGAATCAAGTACGCCGGCTGAGAATTTAAAGCATGAACGGTGGGAGCGATCTAATCGCTTATGTTTGATGTTCATGAAATCTCATATCAATAAAAGCATTAGGGGATCTATCCCTGAAACAGACAAGGCTAAAGCATTTCTGCAAGCTGTTGAGGAACAATTTGTTCGTTCTGACAAGGCTTTAGCCAGCACCCTAATGAAAAGGCTATCTAGCAAGTCCTTTGATAGCACTAAAGGTGTGCGTGAGCACATTATGGAAATGAGGGACATGGCGGCTCAACTTAAGTCCCTAAAAATGGAGATTTCTGAGGCATTCTTGGTTCATTTCATTTTGAACTCTCTCCCTTCTGAGTATGGTCCTTTTAAAATTTCTTACAACACACATAAGGATGAATGGTCAGTGAATGAATTGCTAACCATGTGTGTTCAAGAAGAGGAGAGATTGAAAACTGAGAGGCCTGAAAGTTCTCATATGGCCACTCATTTTAAAGGAAAGACCAAGAAATTCAATAATGTCCTAAAGCCGAAGAACACAGTGTCATTCAAGAAAGTTGGCAATAAAGTTTCTTGTTTCTTCTGCAAAAAGAGTGGGCATATGAAGAAGGATTGCCAAAAGTATAAGAAATGGCTTGAAAAGAAAGGTAATCTCCTACCTCTAGTGTGTCATGAATCTTTTTTGGTTGAAGCTCCCCATAATTCATGGTGGATTGATTCTGGTTCTACAATCCATATTGTTAATACCATGCAGGGATTTCTCAAAATAAGGAAGCCGACACCAAGTGAACAATATGTCTATTCAGGAAACAAGAAGCGTTCGTTGGTAGAGGCTGTTGGGATCTTTAGATTAATTTTAGAATCTGGTTATGTTTTGGAACTTCAGAACGTATTTTTTATTCCGGGTTTTTCTAGAAATTTGGTTTCTGTTACCAAATTAGTTGAAGTTGACTTTGAGTTTAGATTTGCAAATTCAAGTTTTAGTATTTTGAAGAACAATGTTTACATTGGTGGTGGAATAAAAGTTGATGGTTTATTTAAATTTTCTTTAGATCCCACTTTTGAGAATGATTTTTTATCCTTACATGTTGATGTTGGGAAAAAGCGAGTTTTATAAATGAGAACTCATATATGTTGTGGCATAGGAGATTGGGCCATATCTCCATTGAAAGGGTCAAAAGGTTAGTAAATGATGGAGTCTTACAAACTCTTGATTTTACTGACTCTAGGACTTGTGTGGACTGCATAAAGGGAAAGCTGACCAACAAGACCACTAAAGGTGCCACAAGAAGTTCTAACATTCTAGAAATCATACACACTGATATCTGTGGACCTTTTCTCAATACTCCCTGTCTGAATGGTCAGAGATATTTTATCTCATTCATTGATGACCATTCTAGATACATGTATCTCTATCTTCTAAAAGAAAAGGCTGAGGCATTGGATGCTTTCAAACTATATAAAGCTGAAGTAGAGAAACAAAGGGAAAAGAAAATCAAGATCGTGAGATCTGATAGAGGAGGGGAATATTATGGTAGGTACACAGAAAAGGGACAAATGAAGGGTCCATTTGCGAAATTCCTTGAAGAGGAAGGCATTATTGCACAGTACACAATGCCTGGCACACCACAACAAAATGGTGTAGCTGAAAGAAGGAATCGCACGCTCATGGACATGGTTCGAAGTATGATTAGTAATTCTGAGCTGCCATTATTCCTATGGAGTGAAGCCTTAAAAACTGCTGTGTACATCTTGAACAGGGTCCCGTCCAAGGCTGTCTCCAAGACACCTTTTGAATTATGGAATGGACGGAAACCTAGTTTGAATCATCTACACGTATGGGGTTGTCCTATTGAGGTGAGGATCTATAATCCTCACATAAAGAAATTGGACCCGAAAACAATAAGCGGTTATTTCATTGGCTATCCGGTAAATTCCAAAGGATTCAGGTTTTACTGTCCTTCAAACAATCCTAGAATTGTTGAGAGCAGAAATGCAAAATTTCTTGAGGATGCTGAACCTAGTGGGAGTGTTTTTCCTCGCAAGTTACAATTTGAGGAAACACTAGAGCAAACTGAGATGCCTTCATATGAAGGACGATTGATTATGCTAAGAGATGGTGAAATTGAGTACTCTGAGCATCAATCAATTCCAGAACAGTTAGCTCATGAAGAACAGGTTCAAGTAGATTCTATCGCTCATGATGAACAGGTTCAAGCAAATTCTATCCCTAGTTCACAAAGTACAGAAGAGGTAGAATTAAGGAGATCTTCAAGAACAAGGAGACCAGCAATTTCTAGTGATTACATGGTCTATCTCCAAGAGTCCGATTTTGATGTTGGACCGAAGGATGATCCTAGTTCGTTTTCACAGGCTATGAGTGGAAATAACTCCGCACTTTGGTATGATGCCATGAAGGATGAGATGCAATCCATGGATAAAAATCAAGTCTGGGATCTTGTTCACTTACCTAAAGGAGCAGTTGTCATTCGCAACAAATGGGTTTATAAAACCAAAAGGGATGCTTCTGGTAATGTTGAGCGGTATAAGGCTAGACTTGTGGCTAAGGGATTCACTCAAAAGGAGGGCATTGACTACCATGAAACCTTCTCTCCGGTTTCTAAGAAGGATTCATTCAGGATTATCATGGCCTTAGTAGCTCATTTTGATTTAGAGTTACATCAGATGGATGTGAAAACGGCATTCCTGAATGGGGATCTTGAAGAGGAGGTATACATGTTACAGCCAGAGGGTTTTCAAGATAACAGTCAGAAAGTTTGCAAATTAAGAAAATCCATATATGGACTTAAGCAGGCATCCCGTCAATGGTATATTAAATTTCACAAGGTTATTTCCTCATTTGGGTTTACTGAGAATCTTGTTGATCAGTGTATATACCTTAAAGTTAGTGGGAGCAAATTCATTTTCTTGGTCCTATATGTGGATGACATTTTACTTGCAAGTAATGACTTAGGTTTGCTACATGACACCAAACAGTTTCTCTCTCAAAACTTTGAAATGAAGGATCTAGGTGAAGCCTCTTATGTCATTGGCATAGAGATTCACAGAGACAGAAAACAGAGATTTTTAGGTCTGTCTCAAAAGGCCTACATTGAAAAGGTTCTTGAGAGATTTAATATGAAGGACTGTAAGGCTTCTGTGGCGCCTATTGTCAAAGGGGAAAAACTAAGCAAAAATGAGTGTCCTCAGAATGCATTGGAACATGAGCAGATGAAAGGCATACCGTATGCATCTGCTATAGGAAGCCTAATGTATGCACAGGTCTGCACTAGACCTGACATTAGCTTTGCAGTGGGATTATTGGGTCGATATCAAGGAAACCCAGGATTGGGTCATTGGAGGGCTGCAAAGAAAGTTATGCGGTACTTACAAGGAACCAAGGATTACAAATTGACTTACAGACACACTAATCATTTGGAGGTGGTTGGTTATTCAGACTCGGATTTTGCCGGTTGTGTAGACACTAGAAAATCTACTTCAGGATATATCTTTCTGCTTGCTGAAGGTGCTATATCCTGGCAGAGTAGTAAGCAAACTATTGTTGCTACGTCTACTATGGAGGCAGAGTTCATTTCATGCTATGGAGCTACTACACAGGCGTTATGGTTGAGGAATTTCCTCAGTGGTCTAAAAATTGTTAATTTTGTGGAGAGGCCATTAAAACTCTTCTGTGACAATACTGCTGCGGTTTTCTTCTCCAAGAACAATAAAAGCAGTAGCAGAAGTAAGCATATCGACATCAAGTACCTCAGTGTCAGAGAGAGCATAAAGAGACATGAGGTGTCTATTGAGCACATAAGTACTGAGTTGATGATTGCAGATCCTATGACCAAAGGCTTACCGGTACTACAGTTCAAGGGTCATGTGGAGCGTATGGGAGTTGTCAATTCATTTTATGTTTAATCTCTTTCTAGTCTATAGACATACATTCGTATTTGTTTATTTGGAGAATAAAGTTTTGTGCACATTGTTATCCATGGGGATAATGAAAAAAAAAAAACAGGACCCGAATGACTTCTTGTAGTTCATTCATAAGGTATTTATCCATTTGTACTCTTTTAAGGAATATTATGTATGTAATACGTGGAAGGGACGGCCTGACTATATATAA
The DNA here is from genome assembly GCA_016920895.1 of Vaccinium myrtillus. Taxonomy (NCBI): domain Eukaryota; kingdom Viridiplantae; phylum Streptophyta; class Magnoliopsida; order Ericales; family Ericaceae; genus Vaccinium; species Vaccinium myrtillus. The sequence goes on along the minus strand of JADGMU010000513.1, from coordinate 58,161 downwards.
TAGGCTTTACCGCCATGATTCATGTATAGTGTTCTTTGTCTGAGTGGGAGTTTTTCCACAACTAGTAAAATAAGTTTGGCCATATTTGTTTAACTATCACACTATGCAGTTTTTGTGTCATGAGAGCCAAGTGGGAGAATGTTGGAATTATCCCATCACCAATATTTTCGGAATGGTGGGCTTTGGGATTTATCCCATATACGTAATTATCCCATGTGATAATTATCCCTTTTGGTGGCTCACATGTCACATAGTGGTGTTAGTATTTCTGGATAATGACTAGTAGTGGGCTTTCAGTTACAACCATATTCCTTGATGGAAGGAATAATGAAGTAGAACTCTAATAGTGGGTCCCTTGCCTAGCCTATATATATGGTGCCTGTGTACTCCATCAGTACGGCAATTTTTACAGAAAGGCATAGGCCAGAAAATTCCTACTATTGAATTGCTAACTCTTTCTGTGCTTGTAGTCAAAGGAAAAATCTGTTGGTGTGAGCAAGTCTTGATTTAGCAATGGCAGAAGGTAACAAAATTTAGTTTCCGCTGCGGCTCTTAGATTTAAATTCTATCAGATTGGACTTCACCAATGACAGAATTCAGAGTAAGTTTGAGCCTTGCTGCCAGCACCTTAGAGAGTATCTTATACATGCATCCAATTAAGCTAATAGGCCTGTAATCATTAAGCTTTGAAGGGTTGTCATTTTTGGGAACAAGAGTAATGAAAGAGGTATTGAGACCTTTGGGGAGGTTGCAGTTAAGAAAGAATTCATCCATGAACTTCATGATATCTGCCTTCATGAATTGCCAGCCTTTCTTTATACATGTAAAGTTAAAACCATCAGGGCCTGGAGCTTTATTCCCATCACAACATCTGATTGCATCCCATACTTCATCCTCAGTGAATCTAGAAATCAAGCTGGAACATTGGGAGTCATCAATAGGGTTACCTCTATTTGAGCAAAAGAAAGGTCTGACAGCCCAATCTTCTGAAAAAAGTTTCTTAAAGTGCTTGAAGACTTCCTCTTTGACTAGTACTGGGTCCTCAACAAGATGGTTACTTATAAGAATAAAGTTGATGGAATTTCCGTGCGCATTCGAATTCCGGCGATGCCTGACTTTTGTTTGTTAGAAGAGTTTTCGTTTCCTAAAATTGCCCAAAAATCAAGTTAATTCGGTCCCGAGGTAGAACATCGATTAGTCTAGCTGTGAAGCGCCTTCGCCCCGCAGCCGCACTCTATACAACTACTCACTCATGATTCTAATAACTGCAGAAATTATATTAAACCTAGATCTAGACATGCTTTGAGAAATAAAATGAAATAGAAGACAGTACCGCAGATTGCAAGGAGAAAACAAACTTGATTATCAATACTAAACACCAATCTGGTAGCTTGAGTGTTGAATGCTGAAAAACTGTAGCCGAAACTTAGAATAATAAAACCTAAGTTAAAAATCTCGAACCCTAATTCGAGTTAAAAACCAGTATTTATATTAAATCCCGTAATCCTAATAAAAAAACGACCAAAAATCTGACGAGAAGGCTGAAACGCTGCCGTTCAATGGCCGTTGAAAGGGCCTCGGTAGCGCTACTACACTTTAAGTGTAGCGCTACCGCTCGCTTATCCCGCTGCTCCGTACGAATTGGCTGTTGACCGTTTGACCATGGACCATTCGGTAGCGCTACACCACTTCTGGTGTAGCGCTCCAAAACCTTCTGTTCGTTTTCATGCCCTTTTGTGCCATTCTTGAGTGCTCTAGAGAAATAGGGTAGCGCTCTCGACGGGTTACGATCACTTCTACGCGAAATCCACTTCATCCTCACTCTTGGTCTATGTGCATGCATTACCCACAATCCGATTGGCGCCAAAACATCTCAAATTCTGCATGTAAGCACAAACACAAAATCCAACCACGTGCACGCATTAAATGGAAAATGAGGCTTAAACCGCACGTCTAACATGCTAAATCACCCTACTTAGGCGCTTAAAAGCATGCTTTCCACGCGCCTATCACTCCATTTCTCTTCCAATTGGGAATTCGACCAGGTAAATTTCCTCCCAAGCATTGGAAGGTCAAGAAATTCCATATCATCAATGAACTTGTTCAAATCTTGCATGCCTGTACATCTAGTAGAACACCCTTGCCTTTCTGAGATATTTCTGACCTCATTAAGGTCTGCTCCTAGGCACCAAGGATCTGTAAATTCTGACTTTAAACTGACAAGTGATGTCCAAACTTTTCTTCTTTGAATAGTGCAACAGGGGCAGTAGGTATTGGCAAGCACACATTGGAAAGATTGGTTAACCGTACCTTTAAGTATGACGAAGTTCCTAGAACCACAAGTTTCCTTCAAAGCAAACACTTTAGGATTCCATATGCATATTAAACCTCCATAAGTTCCTGCAGCTTCAACATCCAGAAATTGAAAGTTGTCTTCCCACCAAATGGACTTAATGAACTCATCAGAAATTGAGCCTTGCTTGCTTTCCTACAGGAAAACCATGTCCGCTCTATTTTCTCTTAGTAATTTTTTAATTTTACTTCTTTTCTCCCTTCTCCCTAGATCCCTAACATTCCAAGATAACAGCTTCATAATGATAGATAAGGGTCAGGACATATGGTCCACTCAGGGAAGGCAATCAGTCCTAGACTTCCTTTGGACCTCCATCTCCGCTAGTTTGCTGATGACTTCATCTTCATCACCATCAAAGCCTATGTTGTTAAGCTTGTTCAATTCCCAGATGGTTTGAGCTTCATTAAGCAGAATTCTATTTTTGTTGTTTACACCTTGTGAAGATAATGATGCAGACAAGGCGGCAGCAACAACTGCTGATCTGAGAACAACACATTTATTCTTACCCCTTCCCTTCTTTTGATAGCACGATTTGTCTTCTGAAAATCCCAGAATTTCGTCAATGGTTTTCCTTTTCTTTTTACCTTTAACACATTTAATTGCAGCTTCAAGTTGCGGGATATTGACTTCAAGAGGGTCTACATATGGCTCTTCATTTCTATCTTCAGAATGAGTATCCTCAAACTCCCCAATCTCCTCACTCTCTGATTTACTATTGTCTTTCTGATGAACAATATCTTCTAAAGCAATTGACTTCCTAACTTCCAAATCTTCAGCAATAAAATCCTCTTGTTGTTGATCAGGTCCGGCATCGCTTTTTGTTTTTTCAATATCATTAGGAGAGTTAGAATCCCCATCCAAACTCCCATCAAAGCTATCCATGACCTTCTCACTGCCATTGACCTTTGCACTTCCCATTGCTGATATTTCAAGCCCCAAAGAAGTGGAGCTAATAAAGTCTCCAACAACTGCTGATTCATTAATTTGCACGCCAGAATATGCTTGTAGGTGGTTGTTGTAATGGCCATGAACCCCATTTAAAGCCATTTCAAAATTATTAATCCCCACATCAGAATTATTTCCCACCATGTCATTATTGTTGACCAATACAAATCTATTATATTCCACCTCGTCAGCCTTGTCACCATCTTCAACCTGTAGATGCTATTTTTCCATGGTTGGAGCAAGAAGATTAGATTCTATAGTTCTGAAAGAAGATTCCTCCTCCACTCTAACATCAAATCTTCTTCCATTAACTATCAGCTCAATAATACCCTCAATTCTTTGAAACTTTTCCGTGGTAATGAGAATACGAGCCTTTGCAAAAGATTTCTCCTCAAGTGTGTTTTCATCCACCTGCATAAAGTGACCCCATTTGTCGCCAATGTCTCTAAATGTGGGTACAGACCAAGCATTCAAGGGCATACCAATACATGCTAACCATACAAATCTTTCAACTTTTGCTTGTTCTCCTTCCCATGGTTTGCACTCAACTAACCAGTTGGATAACCAATCGAGCTTGATTGCTGCATCCCTTGTTGCCTGATCAGGAAAAGTGATGACAATGAATCTCCCTCCAATTGCTCTGATTTGAAAATTCTGTATCCCCTCCTTCATAAAGACAGATTTCAAATCTTTAATTGATAATAGTCTCTTGGTTTTAGCAATTGCACTTCTAAAAAGCCAGCCATTTCCAACTGGGTTGGTATGAATGGTAAAGATTTTTTGTTCAAGACTTTTAACAAACACTTCCTCTGCATCATTGGCCGTTGTTCTATTTCTTTCTTCACCTTGTTTACTTGATTCTACAACTCCTTTCCTTCTCCAGACTTCTTTCCCTCTCTGACCAGATTGATTGTTTGATTCTAAGCCACCTTTCTTTCTCCAAACTTCTTTCCCTCTCTGACCAAAATGAGTTTTAGCAAACTCAGAATGCCTCTGAGTTGTACCATCAAATTTTCTTAAGTATTTTGCATAATGGGCACTTAATCTCTGTCCCCAGTACCAAGCTTTGTTGACCGCTGAAATGGCAAAAGCAGCTTTGTCTCTACTGGTGTATCTCACAAAACCAAAACTTTGCCCAGTAATCTTGCTCCTTTTGAGGGGGATAAAAATATCCCTAATTTTGCCAAACTTAGAGAAGAGATTATAAACCCATACTTTTCGAATTTGGTAGGGGAGATTGTCTACGAAGACTGTCGGGTTTTCCATGGTGAAATCCTTTGGAATAGCTCGTCCCTAGAGTAGTTGGAGAACAAAACCTCACCAAGTGAAACAGGCGATGAGATGCCAGATATACATTCACCCCGATCCTTATCCACAGGCTTTTACCGTTGCCGGCGGTGGAGGTTGGACAGGCGATCCAGTACTCTTATCGAAGGAGGAATTTTAGATCTGTATATTTGTTTGTTTTGTTGGATCTGTATATTTGGAGATGCTCTTAGGAACCTTTTTTTTTTTTTTTTTTTGCATCTTGCTGGAAATCTCTTTATAAGCCCAAGATCGAAGGGCGGTTGGGCAAGGGGTATGGGATGGAGGGTGTGTCACACCCTCGAGATTTTAAAAGATAATTCATTAAGAAAATCCACGTGGACGGTCAACAAGTCCACGGGCCAGGCCAAAGTCCAAATAGAATAGTCAAAGTCAACATCAAAATACACGAAGGTCTATCGGTACCCGTACCCTAAAATGAGATAAAATAAGTGTATAGTTATTACAACTCCAATGTCAAAAGAAGAAACTTAATTAAGTTACAAAATCATCTTAGCAAAAATACAAGTTCTAAGATGATGATATAACTCCTCCATTAGCTTTCAAAACAATGCATGTATGCACTCCTAGCACTTCATATCATGCTCCTTGGTGGGTACCTGAAATTTGTAAGGTTGAGCTCACTAGCCCAGTAGAGAAATGTCTAAAAATTCTAAGTGAAATGAAGTGTACATGGGTAATAGACGAGGAAACATAAATCGTGAAACAAGAGTTGAGAGAGTTTAAATGGTAAAAGGACTTGAAAGTAGCACATGAACATGTAGTTTTCATTTACTCTCGTCCCTCGTACCCAACTTGCACCCGACACGCCACTTGTGTCCTACACGTTTATTATATACATCTCATTCCTTTTAAACATTCAATTATTATCCGGGCATGCCATATAGGCCCCGTGTCACTCCAGACATGCTATAAAGGCCCCGTGTCACTCCGGGAATACCCTTTCAGGCCCCGGGTCACTCCGGGCATACCCTTTCGGGCCCCGTGTCATCATTACCACATTCATACTTCATTTCATGCTCATTCATATCATTACGGTGTCCACATGTCTCCTCATCTTACTTTCATGTGTTAATTTCACGCAAAACTCGTGTTTCGTGTTACCCGAACGTGTCCATAAAGGAGATTTTGACCCAAGTGTCTAGGATGTTAATGTGACCCTCCCGGACCCTAATATGTGACCAACGACTTACACAAACGAGCCACAATGAACGAATCATGATTCAAGAAATTTTTCAAAAAAAAAAAAGGGGTCCTATTGATAGGAGGTTAGGTCCTATTGATGGGAGACAGATCAGATTGACCACTATTGAAGCATCAGAGAGTCCTATTGATAGAAGGTAAAGTCATATTGATACGGCGTCAGAGGCTCCTATCGATAGGAGATTAAGTCTTATCGATAGGGCAGCCATCAGATTGGCCAGAAAGAAAAGAGAAAGACACCTATCGATAGGGGATGAAGTCCTATCAATAGGACAGCACCAGATCCAAAATTTTACAACTCAAGGGGTGATCAATCGGGCTTCTCTTTGGGCATTTCTTGGTTCCAAATGGACATATTAAGAAGAAAAAGAGGTTCAAACAACAAAGTAACACAACATACCACCAATTAACAAGATTTGTTATTTTCCTCAAATTCAAGCAATGGACTAAAAATGGGTGCAAAGTGAATTTCACACAATTCTCAAGCATTACCAAGAAATCAAGCAACAATGTGTTGAGTTATCTACCAAATCAATAGGAGATTAACAAAGGAGCTAGGAGATGAAAAGTTCTAACACAAGCTTGACTAGAAAATGGGTTTTGCTCAAAGAAATCAACAAGTCAAAGGAGAACTTAGCAATCAAAAGCCTACACACACATATACACCACATTTACACTTAAAATAGTTAGAAATTTCCCTACCTCAAAGAAGAAAAGCTCAAGACCCAACTTGACTCCAAGCCCTAGCTTCTCCAAACTCTAGAAATCACCAACCCAAGCTTCTCCAAAGCCAAGACAAGAAGATATCAAGCTCCAAAGATAAAAGGTTGAAGGATTTGTGCAAGGGGTTAGTGGATTTGTGGGAGAATTTGTTGGAAGAAATGAAGAAAATGGAGGTTTAGAGAGAGAAGTGTTGGCTGATGTTGGGGAGGGAGAGTGCTCTCTCTCTCCTCTCACACACCACAAATACATACACACTTTAAATTATTACACCCCCAACCCTTGTATTGGCTTGTGCAAAAAGGCCCAAACTAATTAACTACACCCAATAATCCATCACTTAAACATTTCAATCAATTCCTCACATTTCCCCAACTTTATTTTCGAAAAAAATAATTAAAAACACGGGTCCTTATAGGGTGGGGGTCGGGGGTTGGGGGAGGGAGATCAGGAGGGGTGTAATCATAAAAAAACCGACCCTCTACGCCCAAATAACTTTTGGGAAGGAAAAAAGTATGAAAGAGGTACCCAAAAGTTATCAGGCTTTAAGCCCTCAAAGAGGGATAAGGATAGAGGGGGTGAAAGGTTACTGTGATTAGCTGTATTGTTTTTTGTTAGAATTCGATAAGAATGATTGAACGACTTTTGACCTTGGATGAGAATGAAGACAATCTGGAAAATGGGATCATCCCCACATGAGATACTAGCTAAATGTACAAAATGGAGACCCTGGCAGCTGTGACTGTGGTGGGACGAAGAGATGTGGAACTCCGGACGCTGATATCATTCCGTCGTCTTCCTCTAGCCACATCCAAGCGGACTGGTGGTTTCCATCACCGCTATTGTACTTTTTAGGTGGATTTGTATTTTTTCTTGTATTTTCGGACCGGTAGTGTTCTTTTGTAGCCTAATAATATAAGTTTTCTTGGTTAAAAAATGGAGAAATAATCACACATGTCCAATCCAATGGTAAATTCTGCATATACTAACTCAATCATATAAGCAAGAACATGTGCTCAGGGAAAAAAAAATCTTATACAACCAGGCAAGTATTTATTTCAACATACGTACGCTTCTCATTTCAGATGCCCTTTCAAAAAGTTCCTTAATTTAGTAGACCCTGCAAATACAACAAAAACATATTGTAAGTTATGTAACATACGTACACATGCTATTCTTTGTGTTAAATATAAATAAATTCAAATGCACACTCTATACTAAAGTAAACAACTGCATTGGTGCATGCAAACACAAAATTAATGTCGTCACATGCTTTCTGTATGTTAAGATTTTAGGGTAAATTTTACTTACCCCCCTATGCTTTCAAAAATTCTATTATCCTCCCATACTTTTCAAACTAATTTTCACTTACCTTCCTTGTTGTCACTTTGAGGCTACGGTGTTAACTTTTTGTGTGAAATGACCATAGTACATATATATTCTCCATCCTATAAAAAACCATTTTTAAAAAAAAATAGAGTTAAAAAAGTTTTCAAAAAAATTAAACATGTTTTCAATATTAAAAAATAGTTTATAAACAAAAAGTATGGAAGATAATTTTTTTTAAAAAAAAAAAAGCTTCTTTTCAAATTTTTTGTTGAACATATATAGTTTTCAGTAGGAAAGAAAAAAAAAACTAGTTTTGAAATTAGTTTTTTAAAATTTTCAGATTTTTGAAAAAAATTTATTTTCAATTTTTTTTTTTTTACGTAGTGGTTTACCAAAAACTAGTTTTTTATCCAAGAAAATGTTTTAAAAACTTTCGTATTTCAAAAAGCTATTTAAAGTTACTTTTTTCGAAATTAGTTTTTTTCCCTCGAAATACTATTTTCAAAAAATAAAATAAAAAGTGGAGTAGTGTTTTTGAAAAAAAAAAACTCTTCGATACTTTTTGTATATAAGCTGTTTCTAAAAAATGAAGAACGGTTTAATTTTTTTGAAAAACTTTTAAGCTCTATTTTTAAATTTTTTTTTATTAGGGTGGAGAATATATATAAGGGTGGTGCTACAGTCATTTCACACTAAAAGTTAACACCGTTAGCCGACAATTAGTTGGAAAAGTAAGGGAGGACAGTGGAATTTTTGAAAGTATAAGGGTCAAGAGAGGTCTTTATATTTGTCAGAAACGGCAGGGGAGGTAAGTGAAATTTAGCCTAATTTTATCAACATAAAACATTTTTTTGGCATCTTTGCCTTCTACTATTACTTATTTCCAATTACCATTCTCAGTTTCCTCTTTCAGATTTGAGAGCACGTACGTTCATCGTTTGTTCATAGAATGTAACTATCGTTAAAAAAAAAAAATCCTTGCCAGTGCTAATACAAATCAGAAAATATTTTGAAGTTCAATTGTAGAAATTGTTGTGAAAAATACAGTATCATGGGATAATCGATCCTAGAATACAATTGCATTACACATGATAATTAAAATGAATAGATATTACAAGATTCATTTGTTCATTTTTTTATCTTATTTTGCAAAAAATTAATAGTCGTGGAAGAAGAACATACGGACAGATACTTTTTTTTTCTTTTGGTTTTGCCCAGATTTTCATTTGGATTTTCTGTTATAAATTGTTGAAAGTGCTTGTTTTTTTTATGGGAGCTCTTAAAAACCTATTTTAAACAAATTGAATGGCTCCGATCATTTACATGAAACTCCGATTAGATGGAGAACACAACTTAAGAAAAAATGGACATTCTGCTTACCATACCTGCATTAACGTTGCCTCCTATAGTTTCGTATTTGGAATGAATATATGAGGTAACCAATTCAATTTTGCTAAAGTTTGTAATTAAAATTGAAAAATCTAAAAAAATTAGATGCAACTTGGCTTACAGCTCTTCTTTATAATATTTTTTTTTTTACTTTTCTGCAGTTATACCCTTATTCTAGTTTTTCACATGTGCTTATACATAAAGTATTGCCTTCAGCTTGATGCAATATTTTATAGGGAGAGACAAGGGAGAGAGGGAGACACACACAAATGTCATAAATGTCATAGTGGTAGGATTTCTTAGGATTTCTTTTGATTATGCATAACTCATGGATTCTATGCATTTACGTTTTCAAATTATTATATGGGGAAAACTAGACATTCTGCCTACCATACTTGCATTAATATCGCCTACTGTAGTTTCAAATTTGGAATGAATGAGGTGACCAATACAATTTCGTTAAAGTTTGTCAAAATCGAAGAATAAAATAAAATAAAAATAGCTAGGTGCAACCACACAGCTCTTCTAAAAATAATAATATATAATAAAAAAATATTTTGTTTCTGCAAAGTATGGATAGATAGATTGGTTATACATATACAAGTATTGAAATCAAAGCCGGCTTTGAGTTAAAGCTCGTAAAACCATCGCTTTATTAAGTCCCATATTTTGAGTAAATTTTGGGGCCTCCAATTTCATAGACCCATGTACAAGTGAGATATGAATAAAAATTAAATTACTTCAATTGAGTTGTGTTATCGAATATGCCTCATGTATCAATCATAGTATGAGATTTCTTTTCCAAAATATATCGAGATTTATGGGGCCCATTGAAAAAGTATGTTTTAGACTTTTAGGCCTCAGAAACATCAGAGCCGACCCTGATTGAAATGCATATGTACAGCCAATGTATGTGGATGATCATCTCAATATGTCATGTGCAGCAAATACTTTTTCGGCGTTTACCTCTCATAATTAACATTGATATTTGGATTTGGGTAAGAAATGTTGTTGAAAGCTTGTGGAGAAAGAAAGAAGGTCTCGTCGCCAGTAACCCTGCAGGTTTCGGATGTAAGGCAACCGTCCACAATCATAACAACAACACTTGTACCGGGCTTGCAAGGGCATGGCAGCAGGTTGTTCACAGAACCAATGCAAGTTATATTGAATTTTTGGCCGCATGTGCTGTTCCCTTTCCATACAGCGTTGCCTGCTACAGCCGCATTGGGATCAAGGAGGTGGCTGATCCTGAACTGAGGGCAAGCAACATCTGAGAAAAATACAAAGTTTTACAGGTTAGTAGTAGTAGCATTTAGGTTTTGGGATGCTTGGGTTTTTTTTTCTTTTTTTCAACCACTGTTTTTCTGCAAATTAATTTCGCATAAAAACAAGACCATCATTCATTCCAACAATTCATCGTTTTCCAATATTTGGAGCAACCTTGCATATGACAAATGCACGTAATGCATCTTAGATAAAATATTCGCGTGAAATAATTTAAAAACTCTCTGCGCGCTGCTTGCGACCTTGGATTGTATCGTAGATAATGTCGCCCCAAGCGTAGGGCTAGGTCGGCGGTAGCATAATAACCGGTAAGACCGGGTCGAATCCACAGGGACCGAACGCACCCGGCGTGAGAGTTGACTTGCGAATGAAGTTTTTAGCCTTAAAGCGGCAAACTTGGCTTTTGTGATTTGTTGGTGGAATTCACTTAACTTCGTGAACGACTCGGAAGATTAAAAACGGCAAATTAAACTAAGGCGTAGTCTAGGGGATCATAAATACCACAACTAAGGCTAAACCGTTCGACTCTTGATAACCGGCTCGGGACACCGTTAGATGCTCCCGAACGGAAGATTTAGATATTAAAACCATTTGGCTAGAAAATGTGTTTCACAAAGATTAGGATTCTTGTGCCATTTAGACAAACATTTTGATTGACATCGCCCTAAGCATCACACGTGCCAAGTGGTCAAGCCCTTGGCTACGTGAGATCAAAGAGATTAACAAATCCAAATTTTGATACATAAAATTAATCCTAACTCTTTGATCAACAAGAAGTGTTTGCTTTTGAGATGAGAGGAACGGATTAGCCCGAGTCATGGAGTGTTAATCACCCCATGACCAAGCCCAATTAACTACTCACTAATTATGCTTAAGCTAATCCTAATTAGAAATTTGAAAGAAATAAAATTCATGATTAAACTTGATATTGATATTGAACCTAAGCTTCCCTACACTTTTAAGCCTTGAGAAATTAACAAACAACAAATTTAAACTAGTGTTTCTTAAGGAAGAAGATGGAAAAACAAGAACAAGATTTAACCGGTAGAAATGCAAATAAACTAGATTTATATGTAGAGCCAACAATTACAAGAACTATTAATGAAGAAGAAAATACAATACAATAAAAGCTTACCAAGGTTCTTGAAGAAAATTACACTAAAAGCTTGAAGACAACAATGGAGGAAAATGACTTAAAATAAAACTAAACTAATGGAGGAGATAGGAGAGAGGAGGGGAGAATGATACTTATACACAAAACCCTCTTTCTCTCTCAAAATATCCAAAACATACTATTAATGGAAAAATTTTCATAAAAGGAAAGTCAAAAAGTGCTCAAAAAAATGCCATCCGGAGGACCCACTTGGATCGATCCATGATGGAGTGGGATCGATCCAAGGTCTAATTTTTGCTGTTTTTCTTCATGGATCGATCCACTTGGGCCCTTGGATCGATCCAGATAGTGTGGATCGATCCAACTTGAAAGTGATGGATCGATCCAGAAGTGTCTGTTCGGGCAGATTTTTGACCCAACTTCGCGGGCACGCCCCGGCTTCGTCCGAACTCGGAATGAGGTGATTCTTGAACCGTTGGAAAGCTCTATGAGTCTACTTTCAAACCCAATTGACTTCATGTTCATAGAATTTGTATCTTGAGAGATATGAGTCTTTTTCTATCAGTGGGTCAGATTTTCTCAAAGTTCGAAGCTCCAGATTTCTTTTTCCTTTGTTCCGGGCCTTCCTTGAACCTTCCAAAGCTCCTTGAGACTCGTTAGTAGGGTGTCATGGTGTACTTGGCCCTTGGATCCTTGAGATGCTTTCCAATGTGCTCTAAAACGCACTTATTAGCTCGGTTGTATGTCAAACCTACAAAAACACACCTTGCACAATATCAAACATATAAAAGCACTAAAACGCATGCATGTGTGACCTAAATGAGCTAGATGAGCCCGGATATGTACAATATTAGGGCCTCATCACACCCCCCAACTTGAACTTTGCTCGTCCCGAGCAAACTAAACATATGCAACTAACGGAAAGAAACTAAAATGGATACGTCTTTTAAACCCCCGGGCGGCCCCGGTAGGACGAGTGAAGTCTCGTGAGGGTTTTCAGCAGTGAACACCCACAAAACACAAAGGAATCGAATACTTTAAATGTGACTCATGCCCAACCGACAACACACATAGTACCACAATGTCTGCCACGCAAGTCAATGGCAATATATTTCATTCATAGAAAGAGTTAAGCAAGTGAACTTCAAATCCAAACTTAGCACAAAAATCAATCCTCTCACCTACGGTCGGATAGAGAATTCTCACGTGGCATGCGTGTGAAAAGAAACCTCACAAAGAAATTCACCAATCTTGAAAACAGTTCTCACACCATTGATAGCTCGGTATTTCTTTAAGCACACCCCTTCCCTTTATTCGAATGAATCTCTTTTTTTTTTTTTATGTGGTCGTACAATGCCCAGACCTCTCGGGCTTTCTAGTTGACCCTTTTAGCGAGCGTTAGGTCGGCCATCCCCAAGCCAAATGGCCTTAGGGCGCCAGGTTTTGAGAGACCCCTCAGACTTAATTGCTCGAGTCAAAAAGGCTTTATAGTGAGGTCCAAGCTAACCACATTCGACAATGCCTTCACAAGGTCTATCCATCTTTTGACGCGAACAATACGGTGGGAGCAAACCCCGATTGTCCGGTTACTCAATGAACGCCCGGATAAACATTAACAATAAAGCATCCATCATCTTTTCTCTTTTTTTTTTACAAGGAGAGAGGTTCCAAATATTTCACAACCAAGTTAATTCACACCGAGGGATCAATGACACGTGAACCAATTTCGAAGCCAGTGAATGCTCAAGTGGGACAGTGCGCGTGCGAAAGCATGAATTCAAGTGAGCATACGCTATCCAACTATAGGTAATACGGTTTAACCAAGTGTTTCCTTTTAACGTCTTGTTCACAAGCTTAAGTCTATCCATGAAATCATATCAAGACTCCGTCTCACACAACAAACATCATAACACTACTTAGAAGCCATCAATTAAGAGTAAGCACACACAAGTATCCTAATTCCTAGATTCACCAATTTTTTTAATTTTTCAATTTTCAATTTTTTAAGACTCTTAATATAAACAATGGAACAAAGCACGAAGTAAATATAAACAAAGCACGATTATAAACAAAGCACGAAGTAAATATAAACAAAGCACGAAGTAAACCCTCCCCCAACTTAAATGTGCTATGTCCTCATAGCATGAAGACAATATGAAAATGGAGAACAAGGAGGAATAGGAATGTACCGACGGGGTGGAATGCCAACCACCCATACCTCAACCAAAGTGAGGCTTTTCATCACTCCTACTAAGAGAGCGATATTAGAACTGACTCGCTCCGTGATAGCCGAGTCCCCAACAAACAACAATATGTACATAAAGAAAACAACCAAATAATCTTCATGCGATTACACGGGTACTACTTTTCTCCCCGGAACTAGAGACTACATAGTCCATACGTAGCTCAAATTCGGGTGGCTATACCAGACCATCAAGATTCACCACATCCTTCATGTGGAATGCAAACAACCTTCGTACTATGAAGAGCAATTAGTACGAGCATATCACCCCATTTCAACCCCTCCGTTAAAAATTGAACACGACCATGCCATAAGATAAGATATTTAGAGTAGAGTGATAGCAAAGAGTTGCTTAAGAAAATTAAGTTCCACCAAATGCATAATGCAAACCAAATTTATTTTCAAAGTGTTGACAAGATTTAGTAAAAATGGATTGTAAACACAATCATAATTATCAACACCTAGAAAATCAATTAGTTCGACTCTTTCAAATTCTTGTGGTGGAGGAGACTCAATGGGAGCGCTAGTGACATTTACCTCAAAAGGTTTCTCGTGAAAAAGCATATCAAGTGTACAACTAGATTCCTCTTGGGGAGCCCAATCAAAATCAGGCTCATCATCCCATATAACTTCTGAGATTTCTTTTTGAGCTGGAATAACCCCTTCATTAAAGAACAATGGTTCTATTACCTCAATGGTGAAGGGATTTTCGAAAGAATCATCACACACTAGTGGCTCATTGCTCGAAATTGCTACAGGCGGCACCTCCTCAATTACAGGACACAAACTCTCAAAATCAATTAAATATGCTGGCTTCGTGGCGAGAAATTTGTCCAATGTATCACTAAGGGCTTGCCCTATTCCAATTTCAGTCAACTCACAATATTGGGGCTTTTGGGCTAATTCCTCAAGGTGGTCCCAACACTCTTCGGGAGTTTTATCCAAGAATTCTTCATTAGAACACAAATCAAATTGACATATTGACGGATTTAAACCTCGACAAAAGACAACTAGAAGATCCCCGAACTCATACATAAACCTTGACCAAGAGAAAATTGAACATTTAAAACGCTCCCAACATTGTGAAAAAGACTCATGATCTAGTTGATAGAAATTGGTTACATCTTGTAAGACCTCTCCATAGCAACTTTCAAAGTATGCCATTTTTTTTTTTTTAAAGATTTCTTATTAACAAAAGCTAAAAGCAACAACTAAAACAAAATGAAACTAATAACTAGCAGGCTGGAGGGGTTATACCACCACCTCACCACAAACAGTTCCGAGGGGCTATTCCGCCGCCTCGTTAATAAAACAAGTAATGTACAGAAAATAAGAAAAACTATACAAAAGAGTGGGATACTTACAGTGGAGCAAGGAAAAACTCACGCTAGATGGACCATTGGGTCCCCGGCAACGGCGCCAAAAATGCTTGCGACCTTGGATTGTATCGTAGATAATGTCGCCCCAAGCGTAGGGCTAGGTCGGCGGTAGCATAATAACCGGTAAGACCGGGTCGAATCCACAGGGACCGAACGCACCCGGCGTGAGAGTTGACTTGCGAATGAAGTTTTTAGCCTTAAAGCGGCAAACTTGGCTTTTGTGATTTGTTGGTGGAATTCACTTAACTTCGTGAACGACTCGGAAGATTAAAAACGGCAAATTAAACTAAGGCGTAGTCTAGGGGATCATAAATACCACAACTAAGGCTAAACCGTTCGACTCTTGATAACCGGCTCGGGACACCGTTAGATGCTCCCGAACGGAAGATTTAGATATTAAAACCATTTGGCTAGAAAATGTGTTTCACAAAGATTAGGATTCTTGTGCCATTTAGACAAACATTTTGATTGACATCGCCCTAAGCATCACACGTGCCAAGTGGTCAAGCCCTTGGCTACGTGAGATCAAAGAGATTAACAAATCCAAATTTTGATACATAAAATTAATCCTAACTCTTTGATCAACAAGAAGTGTTTGCTTTTGAGATGAGAGGAACGAATTAGCCCGAGTCATGGAGTGTTAATCACCCCATGACCAAGCCCAATTAACTACTCACTAATTATGCTTAAGCTAATCCTAATTAGAAATTTGAAAGAAATAAAATTCATGATTAAACTTGATATTGATATTGAACCTAAGCTTCCCTACACTTTTAAGCCTTGAGAAATTAACAAACAACAAATTTAAACTAGTGTTTCTTAAGGAAGAAGATGGAAAAACAAGAACAAGATTTAACCGGTAGAAATGAAAATAAACTAGATTTATATGTAGAGCCAACAATTACAAGAACTATTAATGAAGAAGAAAATACAATACAATAAAAGCTTACCAAGGTTCTTGAAGAAAATTACACTAAAAGCTTGAAGACAACAATGGAGGAAAATGACTTAAAATAAAACTAAACTAATGGAGGAGATAGGAGAGAGGAGGGGAGAATGATACTTATACACAAAACCCTCTTTCTCTCTCAAAATATCCAAAACATACTATTAATGGAAAAATTTTCATAAAAGGAAAGTCAAAAAGTGCTCAAAAAAATGCCATCCGGAGGGACTTGGATCGATCCATGATGGGCCGGATCGATCCAAGGTAGTCTTTTGCCATGCTGTTTTGCAAGAAGAGGTGGATCGATCCACTTGGGCCCCGGATCGATCCAGATAGTGTGGATCGATCCAACTTGATCATGGATCGATCCAGAAGTGTCTGTTCGGGCAGATTTTTGACCCAACTTCGCGGGCACGCCCCGGCTTCGTCCGAACTCGGAATGAGGTGATTCTTGAACCGTTGGAAAGCTCTATGAGTCTACTTTCAAACCCAATTGACTTCATGTTCATAGAATTTGTATCTTGAGAGATATGAGTCTTTTTCTATTAGTGGGTCAGATTTTCTCAAAGTTCGAAGCTCCAGATTTCTTTTTCCTTTGTTCCGGGCCTTCCTTGAACCTTCCAAAGCTCCTTGAGACTCGTTAGTGGGGTGTCATGGTGTACTTGGCCCTTGGATCCTTGAGATGCTTTCCAATGTGCTCTGAAACGCACTTATTAGCTCGGTTGTATGTCAAACCTACAAAAACACACCTTGCACAATATCAAACATATAAAAGCACTAAAACGCATGCATGTGTGACCTAAATGAGCTAGATGAGCCCGGATATGTACAATATTAGGGCCTCATCACGCGCGAATAGTTTATTTAAAATACGGACCGTCTTTACATGTTGCATGCGTACGCTAAGTAATTTCGTATTGAATCTAGCACTTACCAGGAGAAGGGCGAGGTCTTGGTGCAGCAGTCCCCTCCATTTCCGCCTCCGGCCCATATGACATGACTACCATCGGTACAAGGGTTATTGAGATCATGACTATCATTGTTGAAACATTTTTGGCAACCATTTTGGGTTTCTTTTTTTTTTCTCTCTTTCCTTCTTGCGAAACACCTCTAGAGACAAATAGTTTAGAGAAGGGATGCCCCTTTTATAGCTAAAGAACTGATTAAAAAAAAATTTAATGTGGAAGGCATGCAATATTAATTTTGTTATTCAAAGTTCGATGACAATGCAAGCATGTGCATGCGACACGTAAAATGAGGGATTTGTAAATGCTGACCTCTGTCTGTCTCTATTGACAATCAGTGTTAACGCTATCTCCACGGCAAGATGTGCAAGGAACCACGTAAGGAAGGCTCTGGGGGCCAGTATGGATCCCGAACGATTGATCCCAGACGCTCAAAATTTTTAAAATCACATTTTGAGTGGGCCGAAAGAAACCAGCTCCATTCGATATGTGTAGATGATCGATCCAAACTTTCATTTTTGAATGACTCGGATAGTACTAATAAAAATAACTTTCTTGTGGGACGGGAATTCATTTTTTTGGACATCGCTACACGTACAGAAGGTGTACAAGGTGCACGTACAGAAAATTTACAAAATGCTTTGGGAACCCACTTTTCTGTCCCACATGAACAATCCAAGCCGTTCATTCACGTTAAAATGATTTTCCTAGGGGCCTCGCGAGAAATCAACTCAATCGGACATGCGTAAGTGTTTGATCCAAAACTCCTCTGTTTCATACAAAAAAATTTAGAATGAAACGAAGGAGTTTTGGATCAAGTACTTATGCACGTCCGATTGAGTTGATTTCTTCCGGGGCCCCTCGGAAAATCATTTTAGGATGAATGAACGGCTCGATTGTTCATGTGGATTCCAAAGTGGGTCCCCAAGCGTTCGTACATTTTCTTTTACGTACGCAGCTTCTGTACCGTAGAATTATCCCATTTTTTTCGTTTACATCAATGTAACTTTAGTTTTGTTACGTGTGGCTATTCTGAAAGAATCTGGAGTTACTTTTTGTTAGAAAATGAAATGGCATGGACAAGGCTGGCCTTGGTTTTTTTTTTTATTTTTTTTTCTATTTTTTATTTTTCACTGAAAAAATGGATTTTAGTAATGAAATATCAAAGATACAAGATTAAATAGGACAAGAGAAAAGCAACAAAGCCTCTTCAGACTCAAAAGATTGGAAAACTGACAAGAAGTCAACCTAATTATCAAAGCGAAAAATAACTTACACACACAACCTCAGCTTCAACTCCAAAACTCCAAACAGAATCAGAGAGGAGCAAAAACCAAAGAACACCAAAACCCGCCCCAAAAAAATAGAAGCAACTCACGCAAACAGAGCTGGCACTTAGCTCTTCGTATACCCAAACAGAGCTGACAATTAGCTCTTTGTATGCCTTTGCTCTACCATTTCAACCCATTTACTAATAACTTCATCTTCAACCCCTACATAACCAATACATGCGGCCTTGTTGATTAATGTCCAAATGGCCTGAGCTTCATTATAAAGAATTTCATATCTGTTTGAGGTACCATCCGCTTAGACAGAAGTAAATAGAGCGGCAGCAGCCACAGCTAACCTAAAAATTACCCATTTTTGTTTGTTTCTCCTACTCTTATAATTACCTTGATAAACCCTGAAAAAATCCATAATCTCATCAATTGTTTTCCCTTTTTCTTCCCTTTAATTATACCGTGATTCCTTGGTCTTCATGGTGAGGTGACTTGGTTGACTCGGCATTGTGGGAGTTCTACACGGGTTGGAATCCATACATGATGTATATGATCTCTTCTATCGATTGTCAAAAAAAAAATTGAAGTGTTGATTTTTCCATACCCTGTTCCGTTTCTTTCATCGAGTGATATTGTGGGACGTACTTTTCCTGAGGAATGGAGTATATTACTCCCTCCGTCCGGATTTGTTGGTCCACAAACATATTTTTTCAAGTCCGAAAATGTTTGTCCATTTTCAAAAGTTAAAGGGTAAAGTAGGGGGAAAATTACTTTTGATGATGTGAAAACAACCAACACAAAAAGTAATGGAAAAAAAATTGGAATCCCCAAAAGGGACCAACAAATCCGGACAGAGGGAGTAATAGTGTTGTATTTTTGTTTTATTTTTTCCCGATCTACCTTTATTTTTGACCCGTGAAATTTGTCACTTTATTTATTTTTTGGGGTGTTTGTCAAGGAAGAAAACAGAAAGCTACAACTGTTGGAACTACGATGATACAGAATTATGAAAAATCCAAAAGAATAAAAAAGAAACATTTTAGCTTAGATGACCTTGGAGCATTACCCAAAAATATTCAGTTCATGACACACATGCCATTCAATTTTAATATAAGAAGGGTCTTGCAAATCATCTTTTTTAGTAGGTAATAAATTATTTTTCTTTTCTAGGAAACAGAGGCGATTCTTTCATTGCGAAGAATTGCAGTGGGATAAGCACCCCTCCAGCTTTCCTTCCAGGGACGGAGCCAGGAATTTCACTACGCAGGGGCGAGTTTTTTTTCCAAGATACTTTGCAGGGGCAAGCCTATATAATTCATAGGAAAATTTATTTTTTTGTATATAAAACTAGAGGTTTTTTTTTTCTTTGCAGGGGCGACCGCCCTACTGGCCCCTCCCTGGCTCCATCCCTGTTTCCTTCCTAATGCCCGAAAGACTAGTAGGGGTGAGCAGAAAACCCGTCAAACCGTGAATCCAGTCCAAACCAATCCACACCGATTGGTTTGGTTTGGTTTTTTAGTAGCGTGGTTTGGTCCTGGTTTAAAAAAATTAGAATCCGTACTCAATGGTTTGGTTTGTGGATTTACGTTCATGGTTCTAGTTCCAATCCGATCCGAACCATGCATATATAAGCCATAGTCAACCAACTTCCTAATTTAATTTATTCATTATTCCTTCTCTGGCAAGATTTTATTTTGCTTAAGATTTACAACTTATTCCCCTATTTCCAATACACCAATAGCAAATAAATTCGGTGATTGAAATTCTCTATTCCAATTTTGATTCCACTACACGTTTCTATTTTCCAAATTTCTATACATTATTCGGTCATAGCCTATTCCTATTCCTTGATTTCCTTCATTACCATGACTAATTACCCTAAATTTCTACATATGAGGACCTATTCGTATTCTATATAAACCTAACGTAGTAAAACTAAATTTTAAGTACTCTAAATAGTTTACGGAAATAATATCTCAATTTTAAGCAAACCGTGGTTCGAAACCGAATCCGAACCGTATTTTAATTGTTTAGATTGGTTTGGTTCTATGCCTTTTGTGGGTTGGTTTGGTTCTCCAAATTCATAATCCGTAGGTAGTGGTTTGGTTCTTGATTTACTACAAAACCGAACCAATCAGGTCCATGCTCACCCCTACGAAAGAGTATTACGTGACACATAGTGGGCTGTCATATAATATCACATTCACGCTTAACGTGCTAAAAGAATATGAAGAAAATCTTGAAGCTAGCTAAATACAATCTTGAATAATGGATCGATCGAAAGTTTCTTCAACCATGTTACAAAATCATGAAGAATCCAAGAGAATCTACAAGAAACATTTTTAGCTTAGATGACCTTCGAAGCATTACCCACAATATTCGGATCATGACACATGCCATTCAATTTTTAATATTATAAGAAGAGTAGCAAATCATCGCTGATCAGTAGGAAATAAGTTTTTCCTTTTTATTTTCCCAAAAACCAATGCGATTCTTTTACACACAACCTTCTCATTTCGGATGTTGGGGTCTACATACCCTTCAAAAAGACTTTCTTAATTGACCAATGCAAATGCAAAGACAACAAAAACGTATTGCAAGTCATATAAGCCTCATACACATACTATTATTTGTGTTCAATATAAGTAAATACATGTGCGCACTCTATTGGTTGAGAAAAACTTGGGTGCAAATTGGTGTCCTTCGGCACATCTGGGTCGTCCAAAAGTGTATTTGACGGTCCGGATTTGGAGAGAGAAACAGGAGAGAGGAAAAGAAAAGAGAGTGTTTTAATCCAGACCGTCCAATACACTTTTGGACGGCCCGGATGTGGTGAAGGGGCACCACGTCGGATGCGGCACCCAAGTTTTTCTCCTATTGGTGTAAACACAAAATTGATGTCGTCACACACTATTTTGTATGTTCAATTTGATCAACCTATAAGTTCTTATTGGCATCTAATCTTTGATCTATTGCTCATTTTCATTTAACACAACCTTCTCATTTCGGATGTTGGGGTCTGCTTACACTTCAAAAAGACTTTCTTAATTGACCCTGCAAATATAACACAAACGTATTGTTAGTCATATAAGCCTCATACACATTCTATTCTTTATGTTCAATTTGATCAACCTATAAGTTCTTATTGGCATCTAATCCTTCTATTACTCAATTTCATTTAACATTCCCAGTTTCCATTTTAAGATTTGAGGCACGTGCATCGTTTGTGTAAGCAAAAATACTCCAAACTACAAATCATCGTTTGTGTAAGCAAAAATACTCCAAACTACAAATCAGAAAAATATTCTCAAGTTTCAAAGTAAAAAATTGAATTAAATTTCCAAGAATTTAAAAAATGAAAAAAAAAATCAAAAAGAGAAATTCTTGACAGGATATTTGGCACCAGAGGTAGTCATTTTTGGCTTAATAGAATCAACATGCAGAGCACACAAATGCTTTTTTCTTTTTCTTTTTCTTTTTTTAATTTTATAATCAGGTGTTCGGGCCAACTCCGCGCGTTAATCTCGATTAATTACTCTTGGGAGACCAATCCCGCCGTTCACTAGCGGGGGCCCATTTAAGGCTAGAGTAAAAGCTCTGTATGGATTGGCCCCAAAGGAGTTGATACCACCCTACGAGATTTCGAACGTGAGACCTTAGAAGGGAGCAAACCTCTAAGTCTCAAGCCTTGATTAACGCACGAACACGTTGTGAAGGTATGAAATGGAAATTGAAACCTTCATGTTAATGGAGAATGATCATCTGATTTCTGACTAACTCAGGGAAATACTTTAGGAAAAAAAGAAGTTTCCCTATCATTCTAAAATATTAAGTAGGGCAAAAGAAAGAAAATTAAAGAGACCTGCTTCTCTCTCTCTCTCTCTCCCCCCTATTTTAAAATTGGAAAAATTAGTCATAAATACAACATTTTTTACCCCTTTTAAAGATAGGACAAGCATTTTATCAGATTCAATGGAAGGACACGCGTTTTTTCAGATTCAAGGGAAGGACATCCAAAAACTAGTAAGTATTCACTCGTTTTTTGTTTCCGGCCAGTGAGTAGCCCGTGACCCGATTTCACCACCTGACATCAAACCAAGGTTGTTAATACCATTCCGTACCGGCCGGTACGTACCGTTTTGGACATAATCCGGTATAGTGAAGGGGTGATTCCGTCCCGTCAAACTTATCGGCGTTTTACGTCGGTTCCGGCCAGTACCGGCGAGTTCCGACCATCCCGGAGGTTCCCGGCGGTATGTACCGCCACGTGAAAAAGAAAATGAAGAAAGTTGAACTAGGGAAAGGAAGATCGCAGCCTTCGGTTTTGCTACAGCGTAATATTCCAGAGCTCGCCGGTTTTTCTTTCAGATCGATGTCATATTGCAAGCTGTGGCAAAGATCTCCACTTTTCATACACATCTTTAACCTCTAAATGGGTGAACATTCAGGAAATTGCAACCAGGAATTGCAGAGGAGAGAGGACTGATGAAGAGAATGAACAAAGAGAGAAAATGGAGCGGTGTATGCGTGTGAGATATAGGGAGAGAGAGAAAATGGGGGGTTGTTCACAATCTCAAATGGCTGAGGAAGGAAATCACGTGATCTTTTATTGGGAGTTGTTCTCTTTCTTTTTTTACTGTAGTTCTTTGGAAAGGTACAATGGTGTACCTAGAAAATTTAAAAACCACCGTGTGTCCTTTTAGAGAACATTGTGTCCTTTTTGGACAACATTGCGTGTATTTTGTCATCATGTTTATATACTTGGAACATATGTTTGTTAGTTTGAAGTCCATTTTATGATATTTATTGTCTATTTATAATTTATTTTATGAAAAATTAGATGACATGAGGAAAAAATTCCATTTATATGTATGTAATATAGGATTATATGCTCGAAATTAGAATTTTAAAAAATTAGTGACATCTCACTAATTTTTTTGGTCGCCAGAAGTGCTCACCCAGAGGTGTGGTGGTGGTCGGCCAAAGGTGGGATAGTGATTTTTTTGAATTATATGTTCGAAATTAGAATTTTTAAAAATTAGTGACCTCTCACTAATTTTTTTGGTTGCCGGAAGTGGTTGGCCAGAGGTGGGGGGTGGTCGGCCGGAGGTGGGGTGGTGATATTTTTGAATTTTATGTTCGAAATTAGAATTTTTAAAAATTAGTGACATCTCACTAATTTTTTTGGTCGCCGGAAATGGGGCGGTGGTCGGCCAGAGTTGGGATTTTTTTGAATTTTTTATTCGAAATTAGAATTTTTAAAAATTAGTGACATCTCACTAATTTTTTTGGTTGCCGGAAGTGGTTAGCCGAGGTGGGGTCGTTGTCGGCCGGAGGTGGGGCGGAGATTTTTTTGAATTTTATGTTTCGAAGTTAGAATTTTTAAAAATTAGTGACATCTCACTAATTTTTTTGGTCGCCAGAAGTGGTCAGCCGAGGTGGGGTCATTGTCGGCCGGAGATGGGGCGGAGATTTTTTTGAATTTTATGTTCGAAATTAGAATTTTAAAAAATTAGTGACATCTCACTAATTTTCTTGGTCGCCGGAAGTGGTCGGCCAGAGGTGGGGCGGTTGTCGGGCACGGTTGGGGCGAAGATTTTTTTGAATTTTTTGTTCGAAATTAGAATTTTTAAAAATTAGTGACATCCCACTAATTTTCTTGGTCGCCGGAAGTGGTCGGCCAAAGGTGGGGTGGTTGTCGACCGGAGGTGGGACGGAGATTTTTTTGAATTTTACGTTCGAAATTAGAATTTTTAAAAATTAGTGACATCTCACTAATTTTCTTGGTCGCCGGAAGTGGTCGCCATATTAAGGTGGGGTGGTAATCGGCCGGAGGTAGGGTGAAGATTTTTTTGAATTTTATATTCGAATTTAGAATTTCCAAAAATTAGTAACATCTAACTATATTTTTTTTTTCTTTATATTCGATTGCAAAAGTTCCTTGTCCTTTCCTTTAAAAATATCAAATGTTTTTTGTTTTTATGTTCGATTGCAAAAGTTCCTTGTCATTTCCTTTAAAAATGTCAAATGTTTTGGATTTTTGGCTAAGTGGCCCTTTAAAATTTTAATATGCGGAAAAAAGAGTTAACCTAGTAGAGCAAGAATATGTTTTCCATTATTGGAGGAAAATGGTACAATACACACCCCTTACTTGGGTGTGTATCATACATACCCCTACAAAAGTTACAATTTTTTTTTATAAACGTTACAATTTTTTTTTATAAAAGTTACGAGACACACCAAAATATTACGAATCATAGAAAATATTACGAATTATATTGCTGAAAAGTTACGAAAAACTAAAAAATGTTACGTTTGCCAATGATGTGGCACAATCTGGACAATATAATAGGTGCATATGGTACACACCTTTAATGGGTGTGTATTGTAGTCATTTCCGTCATGGGAATACTACCCGGTAAAACAATGGGCCCACTCGATTCAAAAAAATTCAATGAAATGGGGGTGATTTTGGATCGAGCTCATACAACCGTCCGATTGCCTCGATTCCCGCATAGGCCCACTCGGAATTTGATTTTGAGAAGGATGAATGGCTCGGATCGATCGGTTGGGACCCACAATGGCGTCCCCGGCGCCGTAAATACGTGGTTGGTGCACCATGGTCGGTGCAGGTAGAAGGGTTCAATATGACAATGGGCAACATAGTGACGTTCCTGTCATTCTGTCAATAAACGCAGAAGTATGCTAATTCAGTATCCTAAAAACCTTGCGTACGTGCAGCTTGGATTGTAGGCATTCAACTTTTTTAGATATATCCTTATTAGATAGTATAATGATGATTTTAAAAACAAAATGGACATTTTGCCTACGATACTTTTTTTTTTTTGAACAACAATTTTTATTTATTTATTAATCTTTTGAAAACATTACAAAGATTAAAAGGATCCGAGAGAACGGCTTCACAACACAAGAAGGCATCTCAACTAAGTTGGCACCCCTCCAAGCGACAATCATATGCCTACAAGGATCCAAGGGGAGATAGAGAGGTTAAAAAGTGGTCAACCAATACAATATGCAACCACAACATGAACTTGATACAATATGCAATTTCAAAGCAAAAAATGTAGGCTCCAATCAGGTGAACACCATGAGTAACATCTTGTCAGCCTCAACAAAAGATAGTATGTTCACTCTTTTCGTGGACAACATCCCTGCTTCAAAGAATCAATTATGGTTGGAAATTCTATTCTCTAACTATGGTATAGTTACACTACAAGAAATTACACCTTTAGTGACCACTTGCGTTTTGGTCACAAAAAATTAAACAATTAGTTACAAAATACATTGGTCACAAAAGTTTGGACAATTAGTGACCAAATCTACATTTGGTCACCAATTGTCCAAACTTTTCTGTGACTAACATAATCTGGTCACTAATCATAATACTTTCAGTGACTAACCAAAATCTACTCACTATAAGTAAAACATTTTGTGACCAAAATCTACATTTGGTCACCAATTGTCCATATCTTTCTGTGACTAACCATAATCTGGTTACTAATTATAATACTTTTAGTAACTAACCAAAATCTACTCACCATAGGTAGAGCATTTTGTGACCACCGATTTATTTTGTCACTAAATAATCAGTTTGGTGACCAAAATCTTGTGGTCACCAAATAAATTTTGGTTTACTACTACTTTTGGGGGAAATATCATTCATCCTGGATGAAGGGGTTTTTTTAAATCCAATTGAGCCAAAAATTTGGATGAATGATTTAGTCAACAAGTACAACGAAATCGATGATCTCGATTGTCATGATTTGCCGTGGTCATGTGGCTACTATACATTCAACTATGGCACAAGACTTAGTTTACGATCAGTTGCGTCCCGATTAATGGGCTTTCTGAACCCGATGATGTCAAAATTTAACATGAATGATTTGATCAATAGGCACCACAAAATCAATAATCTTGATCGTGATGATTGTGTCGCAGTCATGTGGCTACTGTTTATTGAACTACTACATGATACTTAGTTTATTATCAATTAAGTCCCGATGAATGGGCTTTCTAAACCTGATTAAGCCAACATTTTACGTGAAGGGTTTAATCAACAAGCACAATGAAATCAACGATCTCGATCGTCATGATTGTGTCGCAGTCGTGTGGCTACTATACATTCAACTATAGCACAAGGCTTAGTTTACTATCAAGTAAGTTGAACGTACAAATTCTATAGGTTATTGTCGAGTATATTTTTATAATGGCCGATCTGAACTATTACAATTTCACGTTTTATATATTCCATCAGTTTCACCAAAGTAAAAAATCATCAGATATCGATAACCACATGATCAGAAGATGTTACTGCTTCTAGGGCCATTAAAATTAAAGCCTTATAAAGCACTACAAGAGCTCCTCCTAAGGTTTTCTTTGCTATTGGAACCATCTATCTTTTGCACAATATTGATTAAATTATTTTGTATTAAAATGAAGTTAACTGCGTATTATTAGACACTTGATCAAACAAAAAATATCATATTATATTGTAATTTGAATCCCAAGCAAGAGACAATCAGTGACCAAACATTTTTTAATCACCATTCACCAATGACAAAAATTTCAGCATTGACACTTTATTTTCAAAAAAAATTCAGCCTATAGTGAGGGATGTCTTTCAGACACATGTTAGTAGTCTGGGACTTCGTAGGATATGAGTTACTTGTGCTTTATTGAGACACCTTTTGGATATTTATTGTTAATACACTAGTTTTTATATTCTAGTTGGTTGTGATTATAAAATCAAGTTGCGTTTAAGTTGTTATGCACTTACAATGTTAATTGTGTGTCATAAGGCAAAGGGTTGGCCATCTCACACGGTAACCTGCCTCGGCGCTGATGGGCGAGTGAGATGAGACATAACTCTTTAAAGATGATGAGTTTAAGGTATTGCCGCCTTGGTTGGACCAAGATGAGGTCACTATTGACCGAACATAGATTCTCTATAGCCTTTGCATGTGCCAGATGAAGACCTAAAAAGGCGCATTGTATGCGACAAGTTTGAGAGTCTCAAGTCAGGAGCTTTTAGTGGCGACTGGACTTATATCTGTACGGTGTTTTTGGAGTGACACAATCTTTATAGATACTCCGCTGTAGCATGTGAACATACCACATGTGCTATTGCTGACCATACTTAGAGGAGTGATAGATGGATCCCTTTCCTATCACTGTGTAAGCTCTAAATGTCATTACATGATTACTCGTTGCCCTTATTGGACTTGAGACTATGTCATGAAGTAGAGGCTTTGTGTTGCTACTCTAGCTTTACTACCTAAGACCACGAAATGTCAGCGTCCCATGGAGCATGACTGAGAAAGCAGCAAGGTTAAAATGAATTGACATGAGGGCTCGATGAAGACTTTCTGGTATCACATTGGTTTATGCGGTTGGTTGTGTTTTGTGCCGGCACAAGTTTGTATCTTTTTATATACTCTATAATAGTAAAATAAAAAGTAATTTTGAAATTTGAAGCACACCAACGCAAGGGGGTTGAGCATAGCTCTGAGCTGGGACTCAAGAGGGATTGGAGATGCTTGATCCAATGTGGCTAGATTTGTCTAGAGAAATGGCTAGATCTTATGGAGTGATGTACCATGTTAGTTTGATGGAAGCTTAATATGGTACCCCTATCGACTCGTCGATCGCACGCCTCATTTCCTTGTATGAGGAGAGAATTGATAAGATTGATATGGATTAGATATTTGTTTAAAAACTCAATGTGTACGAGTGGGAGATGTTAGTAATTATGGGTCGGTTCAACCAGACGCAACCCACACGGGTCGTCCGCATGGGTTAATTGATTGGGTTGGTTAGAAGGATAATAAGAGATAGACTCTTATCTCTATCTGTTAGGTGAGTTTAAAGTGAGTTTAAACTCTTGGACTTTGTCTATAAATAAAGTCATGTAGATATTAGAGAGATAGACTTGAAACAATTGGAGTTTCATATATCTCCTTCTCCCCACAATATTCTCCTATCAATATCTTCTCTCTTTAGGGTTTCCGTCTACGAACCCTAGGATTTGCGGTGTGGATATTAAGAGTAGGCTCTAGTAGTCTTCTCTACGCAACGAAGATAGAAGACGGTGTTCGGGTTCTTGTTCGGGGTTACGGATTGTGTTTGTAGAGCGGGTCTCGGTTCATTGATCTTGGAAAGCTTGAAGTATTCCGCTTCCCTTCATTATGCAAGTCTTGTGATTTACATGCTTTCTGTAGAGTTAACAGTATTGAAATAAGTGCCAGATGAGTTGGCTTTCAGGTCTTGATTAATGAAATGAATTCTAGATAAAAAAATAAAAACAAAAACCCTTCAATTCCGTGTTTAACAACAAAAAGAATAAAAAATTCTATGTAATTTGTACTGGTTTGTTTAATAAAAAAAGTGATGCTATTTATCCATTTATCCTCTCAAGTATGAAGTTTTTGTGATGGTTTGTTTAATAAAAAGAAGTTGTTTATTTAATAATTTTGGCCTATAATAATTTTTCAATTGAATTTCTACATTGTATCGACGTCATGCATTCAATAAAACTCTTTTCATGTAGTGAAGAAAAAAGTTTTAAGAAAAGGGTCCTAAATGGCCCGAGCCCAGCTCTTAGCCAGACTATGTTAGGGCCTCGGGCTGAGGCTGGGCCTAGATTATTTAAAATGGGTAGGCTAGGCCTGAGTCCAAATTTTTGCCCGAGCCCGATGGGCTTGGGTTGGCTAGCCCGAGCCCGGTTATTTTATAGCCTGGCCAAGCCGAGTTTACACCCAATTTTGCAAGGGACTTTTAGTGAGAAGCCCCTGTGCTTGCCACCTGTCTCCTATTTCTTCTTCCTAATAAGGCTGAGTTTGATTCCAAAAAAAACGTATGGGCTTTTTTCTGTTTTGTCCTTATTCAAATTTTTTTAGTTTTTTTAGTTTTACGTCAAACTTTTGTGGATTATTGGTTTGTCTCGACAAGAAGATTCGGAAAAGTAAAAAATTATGACTTTTACCCAATCTGTTTGAAAATATCTAACTTTTAGGATGTTTAGCACAAAGTCATGTTAAAAAAAAGCACAAAAAGTCATGTTAAACGTGTTAAAAGTTGGATATTTCCAAAACAAATTGGGTAAAAGTCATAAATTTTTACTTTTTGATTTCTCTCGTCGCGACGAACGTATAATCCACAACAGTTTGACGCAAAACTAAAAAATGTAAAAAAAAATTGATTAAGGACAAAAAAGAAAAAAGTCGAGACTTTTTTTAGGAAACTCATCTTTAATGTATGAAAATTAGGGAGGAAAATAAACATTCTTTTTTATTTTAAATAGGTATAAAATAAAAATTGATATGCTTATTGAATAAATACCGCACACTTATTGATTAGGACAGGCCAATTCATTCACTTAGAGTAGTGATCCTGCTGCTCTCTCTCCTCCTTCTTCTTCTTCATTCACTCAGGGCCGGCTCTGGTTCACTCACACTTTGGGCATTTCTTTGCGGATAATCACCCCAGCTTGTTGTTATGTCAAAAAAACCCATGTTGGATCGTATAGAGCTCATACCATGTGTGGCTTAATTTCTTGGACCCATCAACTAGCTTGTAGATTTTGTACTGGCTGTAGTGGGCCTAAATATAGCAAGTCAAAGGGTACACAAAGAGAAAAGGCCCAGAGTACCGAAGCCCATTTGATACAAGGCCCAATTCTGGAATGAGCTAGCTCAAACCAATCGAGACAGTCTCGGCCGAGATGAGTCAGTGTCTTGGCCGAGTAAGACCCTGATCTGGACGAGTCATTCGAGACGGTTGGAACCGAGATGACTCGAAGGGAGATCCGAGATATCGGTTGACATCAACTGTGGCGTCATCTGAGGCGGTTGATCAAAGCAACATACTCGTGAGAGGCATATGTGCATATTACAGCTGTCCCTACGTCATGGTGACGGCGACCGAGCCATTACGCTACGTGTCAATTGGTGATTCGAAGACGCTTGCATGCATTGATAACAGATTTGGCTTGTGACGTACAGTGACATCACCCGAGCCAAATTACTGATCTGCCCCTGTACTTAGAGCACAAGTCAAGAGGAGCCTATATAAAGGAAGAGGAGGAACCCTAGAAGGTACACAATTCACTCTCTCTAACACATATACTCTCTCTGGTACTTCGTCTTACTTCCAATCTCTCACTAGACCGTCGGAGTGTCTTCCCTGGCCAAATTCTGGCCAGGTTGGGTGCTAACGCCGGGTGCTTAGTGTGCAGGTGTACCAAGGAATCCACTCTCGTCGCTCATAGAGGTCAGGAAGGAGATCAAACGGTTCATCTAGAAATCCGGACACCACATTGGCCAAGTGTTGTTCTCGTTGAATGAGCTTGAAATTCACTGCGATGGTTTTTTTTCGTCGCACAACAGAATATCTGTCATCCGTGCAGTAATTCACGTCCCCTCTAATCGCACTCCTTGTTTAGTTTCTTCTGTTTGTGCCTTAGATCAGAACCTCGATTGGTCATTGGGAAAACAGACGTGTTGATTGTGGTTAAGCTGCTTAAGGATGAGCGGATTGAAAACCATGAACTTAACAACATTGCTTCTGATCGGCAACTTGCACGCAAATCTCCAACGTCGTCTTTTCAATTCATCCCTGGTTTAACAATCGGCCATGAATAATCTTTGTAATCTGCTTCCAAAGATTAATAAAATTCTTTCTGCTATTCAAAAAAAAAAAAAAAAGCTTTGGGTAAATCACAAAAAATTATCTAGTGCTCTAGGGCACCGCCACTTAGTACTCCACTTGGTACTCTAGGCTCTTTTTCCGTTACACATTAGGCCCAGTTTTCCAAAAGATTTTATTTGGTGCGAAAAAAATTGAAAAACGATACATGAAACCTCTTCATTTTTTGATTTGAAATATGGTGAGTTTAGCAACTGGGTGCTAAAATCTTTTGAAAAACTGGGCCTAAGTGGGCTTTTCGTCTTAATTTGGAAGGACCAAGGCATTGTGGGGCTATATTCAAGGCCGATTGTCTTCCATTCAATAGACAATATAGGAGTATCTCACAACAAAACCCTTGTAGCATCTTCATTTGGCTCTTGAACACTATTTTTAGTTTGATATTTTTATAACATGTGTCGGCTAACAAGAAAATATTGTATTTGGTCTGCCCCATTTGAACACTTTAGGGCCATTTTGGAGGACCATTTTCGTGTCAGATGTTAAGCCTCCATTATATTTGGCTTGCACGCTAACTTTGTTAGGTGTACATCCGTAGAGAGAATATAAGCGAGATAAGAAGAGAGAGAGAGAGAGGGGAGAGAGAAAGATGTAGCATGGGTCCCATATTTAAACTTTAACTAACACTAAAATTAAAAGTACCTTAAAAATACAAAATGTACAACTTTTTCACCTTCTCTATCTAATAACCACTAACACATAATTTTTGGACCCCACTTTTAACATTTTTTGTTATGTAGTAAACATTTTTCAAGAGTTAAATGTGGATGCTCCCGCGGGTTCGATTGGACTCCCAAGTGGGCCTACAAGTCTACTTTTGAAAAATGGTGGGAACAGGGATATAGTGTAGATTGGAACATGTTTAATATGTAGAACATCAATCACACCATTAATATGTAGATCAGATATCAACCAATAATGATTGGAACATGTTTACCTTGAGATAAATAGATTACGATCCAATGTGCTAATTTGTTTTATATTTTTCAAAATAAATTTGTTTCTAATCCAGATTAACCGATACTCTATTTACATGATTTTTGGCCTGATTGATGTTCTCGCAACTAGCATAATACGGAGTAAATAATTCTGATCAACAACACAGTCCATGAAGACCGCAAATGTACCCAACAATCAAGGGCGGGCACACGTAGGGGGCAAGGGGGCTCAATTGACCATGCTGGACTGCATTTTTCTACGCCGTGTATATATAATTTTTGGTATTTTGGTAATTTTGCCCACATATACTGTACATTATTTTCTAATCTTGCCCCAGTAACAAGAAATAAATATAACTCTGCCCAAATAATTTTTTCGGATCACCTCTAATCTTTTTCTTTTTTTGGTGGTCCCAGAACTTTTTAACTCTCTCTATGATGGGGTAGCCACATCCAATTATTTTTCTTTTTTACACTCATTGCTTTTATCTGCTCTCTCTCTCTCTCTCAGAGTAAAAAAAGAAAAGGAAAAAGATTAACAAAACAAATTTCAACTTCGTAAAGTGGATGCAGGATAGTTTGGTTGTGTACATTGAGCGAGAGATTTTCGATACCATTTCAAAAGAGACTATCATGAATTGGTTTCAAAATATGAAAAATCGCCAAGGCGAGTTGTAAACGGTATGATATGTTATGTTTCTTTTTGAACGGAATATGATATGTTATGGTTGACATACCACTTTTTGCTTATATATATTAAATATCTTTTGGTTAAGTATTATATTGGATCTACTGTATTCTTGACCCCGCTGATAGTAAATCTTGCGTCCGCCTCTGCCAACAATACAGTTTAAATAGTTCCCGTTTAGATTCTACTCCTAAGTTTTACAAAGAGCCAAGCGTATAGAGTTGTATAACAGAATCCTTGTAGATACATAAAATGGAAACTTTATTTAAATCCACTTACATGAACATCACATATAGGCTATAGCTAGTACATTTGCTCCACGTTACTCATACAAGCATACTACAAAAAATGGAAGCTTTTTTTTTTTTTTTTTTTTCGGGAACAAAATTTTTATTAAACCTCGACAACGGGTACATTGAGGGTGGAAGGCCAGAACCAAATACATGTGTAAAGTATAGGCAAAAAATTCCAACGAAGTGCTGAAAATGAAAGGAAAAAAGGAAAAGAAAAAGGAAAGGAGAAAACAGATCCATAAGGAAGGCTATGGAAACAGAAAATGGAAGCTTTAGTTAAATCCACTTGCATAAAAATCACATACAGTTGTTCAACCTTACTCATACAAGTATTTATTTCAACATAACCTCCTCATTTCGGACGCCCTTTCAAAAACTTTCTTAATAACAAAAAACATATTGTAAGTTATGTAACATATGTACACCATGCTATTCTTTGTGTTCGATATAAATAAATACAAATGCACACTATATATAGTAAGAAAAAACTGCATATATTGGTGCAAACACAAAATTTTGATGTCGTCACCTGCTTTTCTGTATGTTATATATATATTTTTTTTCTCGGCAAAAGAAAAATTTATTAATCATTGATACAACGATTAAAAGGACCCAAGGCAAGAAGGAGCATCACAACGAACCCGGACATCCCAATGAGGTTGGCACGCCCGGGAAACGACAATCATATGCCAACCAAGGGCCTAAGGGAAATAACCAAAAGAACAGTTGGTAAGATACCAACCACAGCTAGGCTACTCAAAATGGATACAAAAATCTGACATAGTGAGAGTTCTGTTCTTTTCTAGCACTAACAGAAGAGGAATGCTCTGCCACTTGGATCCTTGAGATGACTTCCAGCAAAATTCTCCAATCCAAAAGCTCTTCTAATACACTAGCTCCAAAATAAGATCTTCAGCTTTCAAACATGCCTTAAAAAGTTGATCCATCACTTGAGACACTTCAAAAACAAGACTAATATCTATAATAAATCCAGCTCCTTCCATTACAAAGCCATCAACCAAGACACAACACCAGCAGTGGACAAAACAGAAACGATTATATAGACCCCCAGAGACAAATGCACAAATTGACCCTGTGGACACAGCACAAAACTAAATGTCAAAATTGAAGGTACACAGCTTGAATATATAGAAAGCAAATTAGCCCTCACCAGACATCAATAGACAATACCACACCCAAACAAGTATAATCAACTAGCTGTCTATTACACCAGTGAAATAAGAAATCCTAGCAGATATGAAGATAAACCAAACCACCCAGAAAATCAACAATGGTGCTCAGAAAAAAAACTAAACTCTGAATAAGAGACTAGTAATCCATCAGTTTAGGCAGTTTCAAGCTTCTTATACCTGACAAGCACCTTTTAAAATTAATCTTCCACTGGATATTCTCTGAGATCAAAGCAAGATTTTGAACAAATTGCATCTGTGGTCTTTATATTCTCTACCATCTCCACTTCATCTAAAACTTTATTTCTGAAGATGACTTGATTCCTTTCTAGCCAAAGCGCCCACAACACAGCATAGAAATTAGAAACACATATCCCAGGTAGCTTTCTCAACAGATTTACATTTGAAGGAGTCCCACCACCACAATAGGGTATATAAGCTTTAAGGGCAGACCCATTCGACTTTCCACCAAAGCATTATATGCGACCAAATTTTCCAGGAAAGATTACAATGCAACAGGAGATGGACTGCCGTTTCAATTTCCAAGTGGCAAAAGGGACAAGAGCCCATCAAACCCCCCTCTTGCTGGAAAAAGTTTCTCTTAATCAATTCACTTCCAGTAGCCAATTTGTCTTGAAAAGCTTGTCACGTAAGAATTTCAACTTTGAAAGGGCATAAAGTTTTCCAAACTAGCATACACCTTGACCCAATCGGGTTCAAAGAATTAGTAGCCAGCTCCCATTTACCATAACAAGACTTCACTGAGAAGTTCCTTGAACTTTGATCCCATCTCCACCTCAATCTATCATTCCCTTGATTGTACATTGCCACATCTGATAGCATCTGATTAAGGATTTGCAGGCGGCACAGTTCCCACTGAAATAGACCTCTTCTAAACTGTAAATCCCAAGTTAATGAAGAAGAGCTGTATAATTTACTAACTTTAGCATGTTTCTTAGTAGACAAAGTGTATAATCTACGGAAAATATTCACCAATTTCATCTCTCCCAACCAAGAATCAGTCCAAAAAGCCGTAGAGTGTCCAGAGGCAACTTCGATAAAGAAACCACTCTTAAAATACCAGCAACTTCAGAACCTTCTCCAATCAATGAGGTTATATCACCCCAAATTTGGGAACACTTTGTGATGTTAGAAGGTTTTGTTGGCAGCCAATTTGAATCGTCAATGCCATATTTAGCCCTTATTGTTCTGGCCCAAAGGATTGTTCTGGTCCAAAGAGATTCCTTTTCAGTCCCAAATCTCCACAACCATTTGCTTAGCGAGGACAAATTCTGTATTTGGATCTTTTTAATACCTAAACCACACAATTTTTTTATTCAGAGTGACTCTATCCCACCAAATGAACCTTTCTTTTTTCTGAAGAATCCCCCCAAAGAAATTGCCGCTGAATTTTTTCCAACTTTTTCACCACAGTTTTTGGCATTTTGAACTTTGACATGTAAAACTGAGGTAGACTCCCTATGGTCGCTTTCACTAAAGTTAGCCTTCCACCAAAGTTGATGTGTTTCCTCTTCCAAAGAGCCAACTTCTTTTCGATCAAATCTCTCAATCACCGGATTCCAAGTTGGCACCCTCCTGGGGTTTGCACCAAGAGGCAAACCCAAGTATTTAGAGGCAAAGAAACTATTTTACATGTATGTGATATTTCATCAACATATAACTTTCTACTGGCATCTTTGCCTTCTATTACTTATTTCCAATTACCATTTTCAGTTTCCACGTTAAGATTTGAGAGCACGGACATCGTTTTGAAGAGCATGTAACTATTTTAAAAAAAATCCTTGCTAGTGCTAATACAAATCAGAAAATTAATATTTTGGAAGTTCAACAGTAGAAATTGCAGGGAAAAATACAGTTTGATCGGATAATTCCAGAATACAATTCCATTACACATGATAAAATGAGTTACAAGATTCATTTGTTCATTTTTTTCTTATTTTGTAAAATTTAATAGTCGCGGAAGAAGAAGATATAGATAGTCCACATAAGTACTCTCTTTTTTTTTTTGCCCAAATTTTCATTTGAATTTTTTGTTACAAATTGTTGAAAGTGGTTGTTCTTCATTACCAATCTTAATTTGTACCCCTTGTCATTTACTGTTGTTTGGAGAGAGAGAACACGTGTGTTTATATGTGAATTCTCATCGTTGCCTTTATGAATCATGTGGCTTATTTTTCAGAATTTTGCAGTAAAAATAGACTCTCTAGGTTACGAATTTGAGGCTTGTTTTCACGAATATTGTGTGACTCGCTTTTACGAATTTTCGTGGTGTTATTTATCATTTCCTTGTGCTTCAAAATACGAAACTTTGTGCCTTACACACAAAAAAAATTGTGGTCATTTATAAGATTTTGTGGCTCGACATACGAATGACACACTGTGCGCCATTTTTTTGGGGTGTTTACCGGCCGCAGCTCATCTCAAAGCCAATCTGCTTCAACATTACTCATACAAGCATATATACTACATAAAATGGAAGCTTTATTTAAATCCACTTACGCAAACATCACATATAGCAAGTACTTGTGATGTGCTCAAAAAGAAAAAAAAAAACAAAACTTAAAACATTACTCGTAAAAAACATTACTCGTACAACCAGACAAGTATTTATTTCAACATGTGCTTCTCATTTCGGACGCCCTTGAAAAACTTCCTTAATAGTAGGGTACCCTGCAGATACCACAAAAACATATTGTAAGTTACGTAACATATACATAAAAAAACATTTTAGTATATATATTCTCCACCCTATAAAAAAATCGTTTATAAAAAAGTAGCATTAAAATGTTTTTCAAAAAAATTAAACAGTTTTTCATTAAAAAAAATAGTTTTTAAACAAAAAGTAGGGAATAGAATTTTATTATAAAAAATCTTTTTTTTTGTTTTTTTTTTGTTGAAAATAGTTTTTTTTGGAAGAAAAAAATAAGTAGTTTTCAAAACTTTTTTTTTTTTTGAATAACGGTTTACCAAAAACTATTTTTTATCCAACAAAATGTTTTCAAAACTTCCGCCTTCTGTATTTCAAAAAGCTGTTTAATTTTTTTTTGAAATTAGTTTTTTCCCTCAAAATACTATTTTCAACAAAAAATTGAAAAAGTGTAATTTTTTTGGAAAAAAAAATCTCTTGGATACTCTTTGTTTATAAGCTATTTTAAAAAAATGAATAACGGTTTTAATTTTGTGGTAATTTTTTTTCGCTCTATTTGTTTAAAAAAAAACTTTTTTATTATATCTAATAAGGGTACTACAGTCATTTCACGCAAAGATTTAACACCATTAGCCAAGTAATGGCAGGGGAGGTAAGGAAGGACAATTAGTGAAAATTAGTTTGAAAAGTATGGAAGGACTATGGAATTTCAGAAAGTACAATGAGATCTCTGTGTTTGTTAGAAACCGCAGGGGAGGTAAGTGAAATTTATCCTAAATTTTATCAGCATAAAACATTTAATTGGCATCTTTGCCTTCTACTATTACTATTTCCAATTACCATTCTCAGTTTCCACTTTGAGATTTGAGAGCACGTTTCGTTTGTGCATAGCATGCAACTATCGTTAAAAAAAATCCTTGCCAGTGCTAAAACAAATCGGAAAATATTTTGAAGATCAATTGTAGAAATTGTTGTGAAAATTACAGTATGATCGGATAATCGATCCCAGAAGCATTACACATGATAATTAAAAAATGAACACATATTGCAAGATTCTTTTGTTAAATTTTTTTTTCTTATTTTGCATAATTTAATAGGAAGAAGAAGAAGATACGGACAGATACTTTTTTTCTTTTGGTTTTACCCAGATTTTCATTTGGATTTTCTGTTATAAATTGTTGAAAGTGCTTGTTTTTCCTTTATGTCCATTTTCGGGTTGCCAACACAAAATTTAACACAAATTTTGAGTGGGACCCATTTTGGAATCCCACGCAAATGATCTGAGCCGTTCAATTTCTTTGTAAAATATATTTAAGGGTTCTTGTAAAAAATCATCTCATTCGGATATCGATAAGTGGTTGATCGGCTCATTCAGCTGATTCCTGTCAAATTTTACACGATAAATCTGAATGAATGAACTGTACGACTCCGATCATTTGCGTGAAACTCCGATTAATTTTGTGTTAAAACTTGTGTTAACTTTTGTGTGAGGGGATCTAGCCCGTATATACACAGACTTAAGAAAATATGGACATTCTGCATACCATACTGAATATTTGTCATATCTTGTTTTAGTTGTTTATATATTACTTGGCTTGCAAATAATAATTTTTTCTTCTTTCTAATATTTTTTTTACTTTTCTGTTGTTATACCCTATTGTCTTGTTCTATTTTTTCACATGTGCTTATATATAAAATATTGCCTTCAGGTTGATGCAATATTTTATTGGGGAGAGAGAGAGAGAGAGAGAGAGAGAGAGAGAGAGAGAGAGAGAGAGAGAGAGACATATACAAATATTTCATAGTGGTAGGATTTCTTTTGATTATGCATAACTCATGGATTCTAGCTAGTATGGATAGATAGATAGGTTATAGATAAACAAGTATTGAAATGCATATATACAGCCGATGTATGTCATGTGCAGCAAATATTATAGTTTCGTTCGAGGGTTTACCTCTCATATTTAACATTGATATTTGGACTTGGGTAAGAAATTTTGTCGAAAGCTTGTGCAGAAAGAAAGAAGGTCTCGCCGATAGTGGTGCAGCCGAGGCAATGGTCCACAATCATAACAACAACACTTGTATCGGGCTTGCAGGGGTATAGCGGAAGGTTGTCCGCGGAACTTATGCAAGTTATTTTGAATTTTTGGCCGCATGTCCCGCCCGCTTCCCATATAGCGTCGTTTGCTATAGCCACATACGGATACGTATCAGTGAGGCCGCTGGTCAAGAACTGAGGGCATTGCCGATCTGAGAAGAAAAAGCAAACAAAGTTTCACTAGTTAGTTAGTACAGTAGTATTAGAAGGATCCGAGGCTCGAATCATCACAACACGATCGAGAGTAAGCATCCCAACTAGGTTGTCACTTATACACACAACAATCATATGCGGCCACAGAGGGGGAAAAAAAAAGGCCCTTTACAAACATTGAGCAAAGGCAAAAAAACAAAGTTTCACAACACGATTGAGAGTAAGCATCTCAACTAGGTTGTCACCTATACACACAACAATCATATGCATAATCAGATATCAACAATGTACACAATAATTGATTTTTGCAAACATTGAGCCAAGACAAAAGACCCATATTACAACCAAGTCGAGACGGAACCAAGATTTTTGCATAATCTAGCACGTACCAAGAAAAGGGCCAGGTCTTGATGTGGCAGTCCCAGTCCCCTCCATTTCTGGCCCATATGACATGACTACCATCGGTATAAGGGCTATTGAGATCATGACTATCATTGTTGAAACATTTTTGGCAACCATTTTGGGTTTCTTTTTTTTTTCTCTCTTTCCTTCTTGCCAAACACATCTAGAGACGAATATATTTTTTTCTTTTTCACTGCAAGAAGTTTAGAGAAGGGATGCCCCTTTTATAGCTAAAGAACTGATTAAAATAAAATTAATGTGGAAGGCAATATTAATTTTTTTGTTCAAAGTCCAATGAAAATATATGCAAGCATGTGCATGGGACATGTGAAATAGGATTTGTAAATGCTGACCTCTCTCTGTCTCTAATGTATAAAGTAGTAAAAAAAATGACTTCTCGTGAGACGGGAATTTTTTCGTTCTGTAAGTTTTACATCAATGTAACTTTAGTTTTGTCAATTGATATAAAAAAAAAATTAATGGTATGGACAGGGCTGGCCTTGGTCTTCATGGTGAGGTGATTTGGTTGACTCGGCATTTTGGGAGTTCAAGATGGGTTAGCACTTTGGAACCCCTAGATGACGTATATGATCTCTCCTATCGATTGTCAAAAATAAAAATAAAAATTTGAAGTATTACTTTTCCCATACCCAATTCCGTTTCTTTCATCGAACTAGTTGTATAGCACGTGCGGTGCACGTAAAATTGTCAATTGATATAAAATCAGCCAGGAGTTAAGAGCTAATTGCTTGTTTAGAGGCAAGATTAATAGAAATATATACGGGAAGAGGTTGCTTGAAACTTTTATCTCGTTTGGGAAATTTATGTGAAACTTTCATAGAAAAGGGTTAATTGTGAGTGTGCGCAAACAATATTTGCTTTTGAACCCAAGAGTTCGGCCAAGTAAGCATGAGAGAGCTGTAAGTGTTTGTCTTCCATGAAGTCGCATATTCGAATCTTGTGGAGGCCAAACATTTCAATCTTGGGGCCACTGAAAGTTTTGTCTGGTCATTAACTTTAAGGACACGAGTCGAAGTAAGCGCAAGATGTGTTAGGCAATATGTATATAACTACGTACAAAATTATCAAACGAAAATAAAATTAAACTCACAGGTTGCAAAATTCTCGTTAATGAAGTTTTTGAAACCCGAAGAACAAATCAGTAACTCGAAACAAACCATTAAGAAGAAATTGATCAATGCTTGTATTTGACACAATGTCCTTAAGACGAATTTCGCTGTCGCTACGGTTCTACAAGTTTAACAGTGACCTTCTCTCAGGATACAGCGATCTCGCCTTGTAGAAGCATCACTACGATTTACAAGTCTGTCGAACCAAACTTAACTATTAAACTCTCTTTCGAAATTAGAAAAAAATGTAAAACGATATGAGGAGTAAAAATGTATCACTTAAGTGCCGCCTGAAAGGGCACCTATTCACTTCAAAGCAACTACGTTGCTGCACTAAAGTGGATGTTTGCAACTAATCCCAAGAGTTGAAACTGGTTCCCAAGATTAAAAAATGTATCACTTATATAAATAAATTGCAACAACTTCTGGCTTATGTTGGAGACAATTTTTAATTCACTCTCAAATATATAGTTACGCAAATCATATTCTTCCAACAAGTTGGCCGGAACATAAGGTTTTAAAAAGGACCATGCTACAGGTACCGACCCACATAGCACCGAAATTGTACAAACTACTCTTTGCCTATCTAAATTTCAAGTTTTTCATTTAGAATTTAGGATACTAACTTGTAAATGAAAAAATGAAATATTGAATCATCTATTTACAAAATATCCAATTGAGCTGATTTTTTTTAGGGAGACTTAAATTATTGAACGGTTCGGATCATTTGGTTTAAAGGATGTATTGTTTTTGAAAGATGTGTCCCTAAACAAACCATCGTAACTTCAAAATTAAGGAAGGTCATTTTAGGGATATAAAGTGTGGTAACTACTCCCCCTCTTCGCGCTCCTTTTAAAGTCGCAGTAGATTATACCGTTGGACGTACTTCTCCTGAGGCTTCACTTGGATATAGATCCCAATTTGTTGGAACTTGCAATGTATATAATCGATTTGTATTTTTGTTTAATTTTTCCTCAATCTACCTTTATCGAATTTCGATGTAAAGTTATCTTTCGCCAAGAAAAAAAAATGATTCTCTCCGTTCTTTTTTAAATGTGTAGCTTCGTAATTCAAACTTATTAAGAAAATATCACCATTACACTTTTCATATCAAATTTTACATTCACTATCCACTATTCTCGTTGATAGAGATATCATCATATATTAAACTTTACCTACTAACTTTTCTAAAAGGAATCTAGTTACTTTGAAAGGCAAAATAGAAATGTATTAACTTTTACCTACTAACTTTTTAATGTCACATTTATTTAGGAATAACTCAAAATAAAAAATACTACTCTTTTTCAGAAATGGATGGAGTACTTATCCACTAACAAAAAACTGTTTTTTCTAAACACCGAGACAAGTCATTCTCTCACAACAAATCACATAAAAAACCGTGAAAAATCAGTTTATTCAAAAAACTGGGTTAGTGGAACACCCCCTCAGAGAGAGAGAGAGAGAGAGAGAGAGAGAGAGAGAGAGAGAGAGAGAGAGAGAGAGAGAGAGAGAGAGCATACATTTGGATATTTAATTTGACAAAAGATTTTTCAACCATGTTTCAAAATCACAAAGAATCCAATAGAATCTGAAAGAATCATTTTTAGCGACCTTCGAAGCATTGCCCACGATATTCGGATCATTACACATGCTATTTTAAATACTCCGTACAAGAAGAGTATAGCA
The DNA here is from genome assembly GCA_016920895.1 of Vaccinium myrtillus. Lineage (NCBI taxonomy): Eukaryota > Viridiplantae > Streptophyta > Magnoliopsida > Ericales > Ericaceae > Vaccinium > Vaccinium myrtillus. Next base: position 15,714 of record JADGMU010000513.1, on the reverse strand, counting down.
AATCATCGCTCAGTGAGGAAATAAGTTTTATTAGTATTATTATTTTTTTCCAAAAACCGAGACGATGATTTTATTGTGGAGAATTAAAGCGGGCCAAGCGCCCTAACTAGGGTTGTTCAAAAAAACTGGTGAACCGTGAATCCTGTCCGGACCAATCCGATCCACACATCTTGGATTTTTACCGTGAATTAATAGTCCGGACACGAATTCAAAAAACAAAAAACCGCGACTCATGGTCCGGACATGGATTTTGATTTTAAAACCGTAGATCAACCGATTCAGATCGTGAGATTTTTATTATATATATATATATGAAGAAATTCTGAATTCATTGATAAACTTGCAACAGCAAACCCAAATCACCTCTCGCAATGCTCTTGAAGAAAGATGACTTTCCTTTGTTTCACATTTCGTGTTTTTCTCCTCTGAGTTACAGAGAGGACTTAATCCCCTTTTACTACATTTCTTAACTACTAAACAGAATAACCAAACGGAAAGACTAACGGGAAAACAAGAAAATAGACATTCACTTGACAGAAGAAACAAACTAACAGAAACCCCCAAAACTACCGTTTGCTCTGTTAGTGACCTTGCTTGACACCTCCCCGCAAACAAATGGGGATATCTATCACCATGAGTTTGGACAGAAGATACTGAAAAACGATCAACAGATAACGGCTTCGTGAATATGTTAGCAACCTGATCCAAAGTCCCAATATGCAGAACTTTGACTCAAAACTTTTTCACGGATGAAGTGGTAATCAACCTCCACATGCTTTGTGCGAGCATGGAATACTGGGTTAGAGGCAAGAGAAATCGCTGACAAATTATCGCACCAAATAGGATGAGGAGATGAAACAGAAACCCCCAAATCCAGAAGTAAATTGTGAATCCAAGTAATGTCAGCAGTTGTGTGTGCTAAGGATCTATATTCTGCTTCAGTAGACGAGCGAGCTACGATATGTTGTTTCTTTGCACACCACGAAATCAGATTTGGACCAATGAAAACACATAAACCAGTGGTCGACCTCCTATCCATACGGTCTCCTGCCCAATCGACATCTGAATATGCAGAAACAGTCAAAGGACTAGGTCGAAAAACAAGGCCTTGATACACACTGCCTTGTAGATACCTCAAGATCCTTTTACAGCAATGAAATTACTTTGCCTTGGTGAATGCATATGTTGGCAAGCATGATTGACGGCAAAAGAAATTTCTGGTCGTGTTAATGTTAAGTATTGAAGGGATCCCACAACTGTTCTATACCATTTTGGGTCTGAAAAATCAAGATCGGGATCAACAAGAGATGGTTTAACAGATGAAGGAGAAGCACTTGCTTTACACTCACTCATACCTGCTTTCAACAACAAATCACTTGTATACTTGGCCTGTGACAACTCTAGTCCCTCTATCCATGGTTATCATATAATTTAATTTTGTTTTTATCCTCTCAGCTATCCACCTATTTTCCATTTTGGGCGGTTTGGAAGTCATGGAAAGGAGGAGAAAGGAAAGGAAAATTAATTTTTTTTCTCTTCTATTATTATTTGGTTGGGAGAGAAAGATGAGGGAAAATAAGGCATTTTTCTCTCAATTTTCTTCCATTTTACTTTCTCTTCTTTTTCCTCCACTTTCCTCAAGTTCCTAGCTAGGCTTTGTTTGGAATTTAGGAAAAGTGAGAGAAAAGAAAGGAAAGTCATTTTCCTCCAATTCTCAAAAGCAATTTACCGGTAAAACATTTTCTCCATATTTTTGTGCAACCAAACACCAAAAAAACAAGTAAATATTTTCTACGAAAATGTTTTACGCGAACAGAGCCGAAAAGTTGGGTGCAACATACCACGATTACCGCTCTTTTCAGACGAAGTGACTTTGCAATATTATAAAGTATAGATAGATAGTAGTAGCTAGATTATATATACACAATCACGAATACAGATATACCATGTTAGTGATCATGATCTACCTCCCCTGATTCGACGACTATGCAATAGATTCAATAACACAGTCTCTGCCGCATTCTACAAGAAGCAACGGATTTTTCTGAAAGAAACATGTGAAATTCATTTACTACTCAGCTAGATTTTTAAGCTCCACTGTGAGTAATCTAGGTTTTTGGTCATGGAACAATTCTGTATAGTATATCATCGAACATAGAACATCGAATATCTGACTCAAACAGAAATTAGAAGCCTCAGAGGCAAAAAATGAGTTTTCCATTTTAGTCATTAAAGAGGAGAAGTGAAAAGGAGGTGGGGAGGAACTTTTTGACTTCTCATTTTTAACTTTTCTTATTTTCATTAACAAAAAACCTCACAAAATGTATCTGTACATATCTCTCAAATCCTGTTGAACAAACCAATCACATCTCACAATTTATCCAATCTACCTGTCATTGTTTTATCTAGCACGAAGATGGTTTAGTGGAGAATGGAGAGATCTCTTTCAAAATACAATGATACAACTTCCTTGGTATTCGCCATTGGGAGAAACATGAGAGAAGAATGGATCCCAGTCAAGTCCTATACTTCGGTCAAACCAGTTTAGCTTCTATTTCTGCTCTTGAATCATGGTTTTGGTATTAATGGAATTTGTAATCTTCAGAAAGGTGCAATTGAGATTATAAATTTACAAATAAGAATAAGCTATTCTCCCAATATAATTTTGAAGTTGCTATGTGTCTAGATTAATTCTTTTGTTTGTTAATTAGTTTTTTTTTTTCCAGAGTGGGTCATAACATGGTTGGTGCTTCCATTCACAGATCTCATGAATCATACTCTTGCATATGGGATAATGTTCATTTTTATGTGGAGGCAAGGAACCCGTGAAGTCTGTAACTTCATTGTTCTAAAGGGGTTTGAATTTTCTGCCAACATGTATACTACTCTCTCCGTCCCGATTTGATAGTCCACAATGAAACTATGTGCAACGGGAGTGATTTTCTCAAATCCCAAATTGTTAACGGCACCCGAAAATCAAGTTCACATAGGAGTTGTTTTTTGCACTTTCCAAATTGTTATCGGTACTCTCCCTTGTACGGGGATAAAATCCACGTACATGCTTGATCACGTGCTTCCTCGCCGGGGCCCTAATTCTACAAGACAGACAAGGGTTAGAGCATTTTTGTCTCTCGTTGGCAAAGACCCTCCGAAGCTTAAGTTAGTAAATGAATTACTAAATAAGCAAAAAACACAATGCGTATAACTGAGCGTTACAGCGTACCTTTCTTCATGGGTATGATGCTTAATTTATTTATAGGTGTGAGTTACTTGTTGATCAAGGCCTCACGTTGCCCTAGTTTCCTATTTAAAAAAGGAAATCTTTCCAAAGAGGACTCTTCCTATTAGGTATAGAATTGCTATTTGTCTGCAAGATCTCTTCTTGCAATAAAACTTCTTCCCATATAGGTTTCTTTCCTATATGGTTGTAAGTGTACTCCTAGCTGCACTAGGAAAACCCACGTTGATCCCTATAATCACAGGACTTTTTGTGATCACATAAGGGATTGTCCCAGATCTTTCGAAAATGCTGCACTGCCCTATTTTCTTAAGGCGGTTCTGGCCATCCTGCCATGTATCTCGGCATGGTCCTTCCAAGGCCAGCTCCACATATGAGCTATACCAAGCCAAACATGTATTCTCATAGTTCAACCCTGGCTATATTCGTAGCTTGACTAGCTCGTCGTGTCCTGAGACACCCTCACGTGGTTAAGCTTGTTTAGCATAGGGTTAAGGAACCCCTATATAATGACACTGAGCTTGGTACCCTCTCGGGGTGATCTTGTCGAGTCACGTGCTCTGCTCATGTTTTATCGTTTGCACTAGTAATCGAATTTTACCCACTCCATCCCTTGGGAGCTTGGTTAAAAGTTGGAGAGTACCAAAATAACAAACTTGGGGGACGAGGTGTTGTGCACCCTCGCCCGTTTGATTATGTTTTGAATGGCTTGGATAAGTTCGGCAATTTTAATTTAATTTTGATTTATTTTTATCGGTACGAAATCAGAACACATCCGAGTTGTCGAAAACACGATCGGATGGTCAAATGGTGCACAACACCCCGGATTCCAAAATCACTTCCCTATTTCCAATTTAGTAAAAAATTCTTTCATAAGTTTCTCGGAGGATACCTCTTTTAATTAATTGGTAGGGCAAAGCATAGAATATTTGCACGGTCACGATTAAAAGATTGTGTCGTGGATGGCAACTAAATCACAAGTGTATAAAAACGAGAGATATGGAGTAAAAAAATCAATAAATAGGTGATGGAACCAAGGGTAAAAGGAAGAGACACCCCCACACACTACTTCAAAGCAAATAACTTGACCAATTCTCATATCCCGGATCCACTTTATACAGAAGATAAACTCACCGGTTATGTTAAGAAGTTCTCCTTCTCTTTCTTCTCTTTTGCCCACATGAGGCTTGTGTTGGCTTTTGAGAGATTGAGTGAAGTTGATCTCAAACAGAGGGAAATTGCATGGCATGTGTTAAAGACATCCAGTTGCCTCCATGGATCCTCATACGTACACAAGGTTTGCTCTTTGTTACCCTAGATTTGTTTACCACTTATTACTACACCACATTTACCCTTCATTATTAACTGGGATTTATTTTTACAGCGTACACGGAGCATCATCTCCAGCAGCCTCTATCCTCGCCACCATTGGCGACCCACAAAGACTCTCTCTCTTTATTGAACCTCCACCACCACTTAGCCAATAGAGCTGACTTGTGTTCCAACAAGTTTTTGATGCCTAATCCCTCAAGTTTTCTACTTCTTGTCAAACAATTCAACTTGACCAGATGTAACTTTTTCCTTCTCATTTGTGTCACCCCAAAATAATTGTCTTTGAATTTTCTCAATTTCCTTTGCCACAACAACAGACATTTTATACCAGTACATGTAATAAATAGGGAGATTGCTGAGAGTGGACTTTATCAATGTGAGTCTCCCACCTTTATTCAAGTGTTTCTTCTTCCAAGCTGCAAATTGCTGCCTTACTCTATCCACAATAGGTTGCCAAGTTTTTCAATTTTGCATTCCATACAAGTGGCCATCTGAATCATTGTCTCCTCAGGTACACCAACCTGTCACGCCCTAATTTTCATTAACATTTTTATAAAATAATCCACGTGGAAATCAACAACGTCCACAGTCAAAGTCAAATACATCTCCAATTTCAATTACGTGATAGTCAAATGTCTACCGTAATTCCCAAATGATGATACATAGGTCCCAATGTGTTTACATATTAAAAATCAAGATTGAAGCCCAAAGGCATTTACAAGATATTCTCATATAAAAATGATAGGTTAACAAAGGAAATAATGATGCAACTCCCCCATGAGTCTTTAAAGCCATGCATGCACTTCACACAAGTCCATATCATGCTCCTCCATGCAGAATTCCTAAAATTTATAAGGGTGAGCTCACTAGCCCAATACGAAAACATCTATCGATTCTAAATGAGGGCGTGACACGACCCCACATGACACTCTTAGAGAAGTTGATCTTTAGTCCAAATATGAGTTGGAAACACATCAAGATTCTCTTAAAGTTTATCACTTCTTCCAAATTGTTATTACAGAAGATAATTGTATCGTCTTCATTTGCAGATGAGATATCACCATGCATGTACCACCAATTCTGACACCATTAATCAACCCACGATCATGGGCTCTTTCCAGTAGGACATTCAAAGTTTCAACCACAATATTGAAGAGAAATGGGGATAAGGGGTCACATTGTTGTAATCCTCATTGTGATTTAAATTCTTCAGTGGCAGACCCATTGATCAGCACAGAAAAAAACTGTAGAGATGCACTCTTTCACCCAAGAACACCATTTGTCTCTAAAACCAACGTTGTGTAGCATATCCAGCAAAAAACCCCAGTTGACCCTATCATATGCCTTTTCAAAGTCCAACTTTAAAATAAGACCACTTTGTCTTTTATGCTTCCAGGAGTGAATCACCTCATTAGCAATTAGGACTCCATCAAGAATTTGTTTACCACTAACAAAGGTTGTTTGTGTTTCACCAATTAAAAATGGGAGTGATTTCTTAAGCCTGTTTGCTAGTACCTTAGCTAGAAAATTATACAAACACCCCACCATGCTAATAGGTCGAAACTCTTGAAACTTAGTAGGGCCATCAATTTTTGGAATAAGGGCTAAGAAAGTTGAGTTAACACTTGTAACTAATTTGACATTTGTGTGAAATTCAGCAAAAAAAGGTCCAAAATGTCATTTTTCATGATGCTCCAAGCTTTCTTGACAAAAGAAAACTGAAGCCGTCAGGACCGGGGGCTTTGAAAGAACTACAACTCTTTAATACGTCAACTATTTATTTGGGTTTTGATTATTTTTTCCAATTATTGATTTCTGATGGGACTTCTTATTGAACTGTTAATAGAGTTTCAGGAAGATAATTACATAATGTCATGAGTATAAAAATCCCTTGTTTCAAGCAGATAACAAGCATATGTTGAACAACATAGTGCCACAACCAGAGCTCTGCCACGATGACAACAATGTGCAGTGAAAACGAGCAAGAAGATCAAGTGGAGGTAGGACAGGTGCTTCCCAAGACGTGAGGTTACCTGAGCCACCTCAGCAAGTGGACTATACTCTTATTATTGGTCACAAAGGTATATCGACATTCCCGGTCCCGATCATGATGCATACCCATTTCCACCTGATCTTGAGCAGGTTTGATTCAAATTTCATTCCCCTTCAAGTTCAGTTAAGATTTTGCATTATCTGTGAAATAATAACGTAATTTTTCTTTCTCAAGTACCTCATGAAATTGTTGAAGCTTGCGTTGGTAAATTTAGCGGCTTGGAAATTCTTGTTCGGCGGATGGCAATAGCGATGGAGTCAGCTGGTGTAGAGCTTCCTTCTACTTCAGTATGAATTGTACCTTTTCTGTCCTCAATTTCAAATGTACACATCGCAATGCCTTGTCATGCCCTCCTTCTTTCTTCCTCTCTATGTGACTTTATAGGGTATACCAATGCGAACTCAGAAAAAGGGGATAGTGTCTGAACATGAATCTCCAGTCCTTCACTCGACAGTACCAACTCTTTCTTCTGCTTTTCAACGTGTCAATTGTATTTATCAATGCTTCCATTGCACTTGCCAATACACATCTCATTGTGATTTCTGATGCATTTGATTATGCTCTTGATGCAGCGACCCCCAACTCGAACTCGGGGTGGAAGAACTGCAACCTGTGGGCGTGGTACTCCGAGTTATTGTGGCAAGAAGGAAGGTTACATCCACTAGGAGTAGTCATTTTGATGAAGTAGCTGTTGATACAGTGCTTGCTTCTACCGATCCACCAGCATCAGAGACGGAGACTTCTTTAGGGCAGCTTTCAAAGACCACCACCACTGGCGTGTGTGTGTGTGTGTGTGTGTGTGTGTGTGTGTGTGTGCGTGAATGGATCTACAGCCTCATGTTTTTCAGGCCAAAGACGTTGGGATTTGCATGTTACGAGGGGAGTATAGATTAGAGTATGGGTATGCTGAAACATTGATTGTTGGTAGTAATATTAGGTTTCAAGGACGAGTTGTGTCAGTAAGGAAGGTTAATAATATTGAAAACTCAACTCTCGTATCCCTTGTTGTGTTGCTTTAACACCTTATAGCAGTCGTGATGTTTTACGTTTCATTAGGGATCGAGGTTTTGACATTACCTGCTCAATTTCAGAGCCTGGAGCTCTCGCTCTTGGGTTTCTTTACGAAAATATCAACAGGTTTCCCGTGGGTCATGGAACGGAGATCGGGTTATTCATTTATGCTGATACTACGGTGGCCTATGCATCTGTAGTTAACTGCTACTTCATCAGAATTACTACTCCTAGTGGGTGTAACCTTCCTTCTTGCCACAATAACCCGGAGTACCACGCCCACGGGCTGCAATTCTCCCACCCCGAATTCGAGCTGGGGGTCGCTACATCAAGAGCATAATCAAAGGCATCAAAAATCGCAATGAGATGTGTATTGGCAAGTGCAATGGAAGCATTGATAAATACAATTGACACGTTGAAAAGAAGAAGAAATAGTTGGTACTGTCGAGTGAAGGACTGGAGATTCATGTTCGGACACTATCCTCTTTTTTTGAGTTCGCATTAGTATACGCTATAAAGTCACATAGAGAGGAAGAAAGAAAGAGGGCATACAAGGCATTGCAATGTGTACATTTGAAATTTAGGACACAAAAGGTACAATTCATACTGAAGTAGAAGGAAGCTCTACACCAGCTGACTCCATCGCTATTGCCATCCGCCGAACAAGAATTTCCAAGCCGCTACATTTACCAACCCAAGCTTCAGCAATTTCACGAGGTACCTGAGAAAGAAAAATTAAGTTATTATTTCACAGATAAAGCAAAATCTTAACTGAACTTGAAGGGGAATGAAATTTGAATCAAACCTGCTCAAGATCAAGTGGAAATGGGTATGCATCATGATCGGGACCGGGAATGTTGATATACCTTTTGTGACTAGTACCAAGAGTATAGTCCACTTGCTAAGGTGGCTCAGGTAACCTCACGTCTTAGGAAGCCCCTGTCCTACCTCCACTTGATTTTCCTGCTAGTTTTCACTGCACATTGTTGTCATCGTGGCAGAGCTCTGGTTGTGGCACTATATTGTTCAACGAATGCTTGTTATCTGCTTGAAACTAGGGATTTTCATACTCATGACATTCATTACTTATCTTCCTGAAACCCTATTAACAGTTCAACAAGAAGTCCCATCAGAAATCAATAATTGGCAAACATAATCAAAACCTAAATAAATAGTTGACGCATTAAAGAGTTGTAATTCTTTCAAATCCCCCGATCCTGACGGCTTCAATTTTCTTTTGTCAAGAAGGCTTGGAACATCATGAAAGATGACATTCTGGACTTTTTTTGCCGAATTTCACACAAATGTCAAATTAGTTACAGGTATTAACTCGACTTTCTTAGCCCTTATTCCAAAAATGGATGGCCCTACTAAGTTTCAAGAGTTTCGACCTATTAGCATGGTGGGGTGTTTGTATAAACTTCTAGCTAAGGTACTAGCTAACAGGCTTAAGAAAGTACTCCCATTTTTAATTGGTGAAACACAAGCAACCTTTGTTAGTGGTAAACAAATTCTTGATGGAGTCCTAATTGCTAATGAGGTGATTCACTCCTGGAAGCATAAAAGGCAAAGTGACCCATATCAAGACAGTACAAGTGGCGTACTGTTTCATTTCATCCAGAGGTAAGCATAGCCAAGGAGTTTGAGTATCTAGTACTACTACTAAGGTAAATATCTGATTCTCTGTGGTGTCGGGACAATGGGCCTGGCTAGTGTGGCTCTCCTAATTTCCTCTAGTTGTTGATGTGTTTCATTGATATGTGTGAAACTCTATATTTTGCGTACCCTTGTGAGTTTTGTACCTCTATTTTTTGTTGAGAGAAGAGATAATATGTAGTGTCCGGAGATGTGAGTGGAGTTGAGGGATGTTCGGACCCTTGTTGCCATGGCTGTAGCAAACAAAAAAAAGAAAAGAGTGGGAGTGCAATTCGAGGGTGTATGTCGTGTGAGAACATAACAGCCTTGGGAATGTTCTACTTGTTTCCTTTCATATGAGGAATTTCATTACTTTAATCTCAATTGTTCCCTATTTGTTCATCCAGATAGTTGCTACCACTGCCTAAAGGGCTCCAATGCATTCGTGAATAGATTGCATGAGGGGCTGCCATCTTCTCGTTTGTGGGCAGCGGTATTGCTTATTGGTTTAGACATCATTGTAATTGATTGTTGTATAATGTACTGCTGCAACTTGTTCGAGCCTAATCTGGGCTTGTATATTCTGGCCAAATCTGGGTTTGTAATGCTAGTTGATTCAGCTGGGTCACTCCCCCTTCTGCTGGGTTAATCGCTGGCTTCTTTATTTGGGACCGACTTCCCTCTAAATTCCTTAAGTGGCTCTCGGCTGGACTGTGCTGGTTTCACATTGTCCCATGTTCCAATTTCACTTCCCATTTTGTATATTCTATCTTTTTCACTCAATTCCCACTTGCAATGGGTTTTGCCTAAGCCCGGAGGGGCTGTCCTCTGGTGTGTTTTGCTTGCTAGCTACCGATTCGGTCTTTATGGACCCTCTTATGTTACGGTTACTTTGAAAAGCTTCCCAATTTTCTGAATTTTGTGGGCAGCACCTACCCAAGCGACGGAAGTCGTTTTGGGCATAAGGGCAACTTCTTGACAGCCCAATCAAGCAAATCAGATTTTTAGCATTTGGGCCGTGTTTTATGTGACCACAAGGCTCAATCTAGTGGGTCGCGCGGTTAAAAGATGAAGTCCATGAAATGGAGTCACCTCTTTTGAAGTCATTGATTCATTTTCAGTGTTTCTCTACCCTCTTCCTATGGTTTAGAAACATTTTCTAAAATCTTAGTCACTGCTAGTTTTTGTTTTCCACAGCCATTTAAACCCATCCAATGTAGCCAAAATGGCCATCCCTTATCCCATCCCGGCGAGTTGTGTCGGCGATTACGCACCTTTTTTTGTCTTTTATGTTATTTTCTTTTGTCCTTCCTGCCTTCTTGGGGTATGTCATTTGTATATTCGTTTAGCCTCTTTTTATTTCAAGTTGATTTACCCAAAAGAAAAACATGGAGAAAAACTTGGGTGCCGGCTGGGAACCACGTGGTGCTACCCTAGCGCGCATCTCAGCCGTCAAAACACTTGCCGGATTTTAAATACATTCTTACCGGTAAAAGTGTATTTAAAATACAAACTGTCCGAAACACTTTTAGACGGCTATGATGGGGCGCTACAGGTATCACATGGTATCCTACACGCACCCTAGTTTTTTGTCGGCAAACTTGTGCAGTGCCTCTGTAATTTCGGATGCAACACTATCAAATGAAGCTACTACAATACTAATGGTGTGTATTAAAGATTTCAAAGCTTAAGGCAAGCCAAATTATATGTATAAGGCAAGGCAGGTCTGATATCCTTTTTTATGGAAAACAGATTCAAATGTAAAGGTTGAAGGATAGTGCTGGAGCCAAGATTGAATTTGGAGGTGGCATCCACGAATATTAAAATACTCTCACCGCTCTAGAAAGAATGTCTTATAAATCAAATCGAGAACTAATACAGAATATGCTTTCATTTAAATAAATTCAAACAAAATTAAAAGAGCTCGTTGATATCTAGATGTTGCGGGTAAAAACTTGAAATTTTTGGAACCGAAATGCATTTTTAAGTTCTCATTCTGCAAACTAGACAATCCTTCTGTAACGGATGAAGTATTTAATAGGGAGAGTTAATTAGACATTTTGTATCAATATATTCTTTATGGTCCTATCCTGGACAATTTGAATAGTTATATTTACATCCCGCTTTTCAAATAATACCTAAAAGACCCTTTAAATTATTCTGACCCTTTGTATTTCATGTATTAATTCTACGAAATTTTATTGAAATTGTTAGGTCCTGAAAAGCATCCCAACACAAACTCTTAACCTTATAAAAGTTACATTTTGAAAAACTTTCCCTTCGTCTCTTTCCATTCCCGACTCTTCCGTTTCCAAAAAGAATCCCATCCCAATCCCGTTATTTACCGACCAATTTGTTCACCCATTACCCAGATTAGCCGCATCCCACCATCCCATTTTCAGAGGAAATCATAAATCCCTAAATTTGCGCTAACCAATTCCACCCACGTCGTCAGTTAATCGGCGCGGGAAAGACGAGTTCCTCAACGGCGGCGACTGGTGTGGCAGCTCACCGGAGGAAACCCACCACCATCAACAGAGTACCCAAAGGTCTAAAACTCTATCTGTTGGAAGAAAAAGTCGTCGGTTACTTACAAATTTGTTGACCACGCGGATGAAGGAGGAGAAATTCTTTTGTGGCAATAATTCCTCAGCAAACTTGTTATGGTTCCGAATGATCCAAAAACGGATGAACTCATTTCATGATAAAGCTTTTTGACATGGTGAATGATCCAAAAATGGATGTACTCCATGAAATGAGTTCATCCATTTTTGGATCATTTACCATGTCAAAAAGCTTTGTCAGAGCGTTAGACGGCTTTTTGGGAAACTGATCACTGCCACGGTGGCCACTACCATTCATTGCGATTGCCTTCTCCTTCTTGGTATGGCTAGAGCCACCTCCACCATAAAAATGAACACAAGTTTAGTGAACCAGCTCATCCATACCCTCTTTCTTGTAAGAGGGGGGTGGAGATTTGTAAGAGCCTAAGAGGTAACAGGTTTCACTCTTGTGACCATGGGAGATAGTGTTATACGTATAAACAACACTCCCACTTTCTTAGTACATACACTGTGTACCTCGGTACAGGTTAGTTTTAGAAAAGTCTAAAATAGTTCTTGCACCTTCCCTATGCATCCAAGATTTTGTTGTCCTTATTTACATGAAATTGGAAAATTATCTTTTACTCCCTCCGTTCCTTTTTAACTGTGTTATTTCGTAAATCCAACTTATTAAAGAAACATCATTATTACACTTTTCACATCAACTTTTTCCTCTACTTTACACTTTTCACACCAACTTTTATCTCTACTTTCCAAAATTATCCTCCACTTTTACTCGTTAACTTTTCAAAAGGGTAAAATAATAAGGCAAAATCTACTCCACCTTTAAGGCTGACAATAAGGCAATTTATGACCGGGTCATAAATGTATTTATGACCGTCATAATGCCATTTTACAAGTTACTGTAGCTGTAAAAAGGTATTATGACCGGTCATAAATTGTTTTTATATTGGGCGGACAGTAGAAAGATCCAAATAATAATTGTACAAATTTTTACCCATTAACTTTTCAAACCACACACTTATTTAGGGACAGCCCAAAATGAAAATGTCTACATTTAAAAAGGGACGAAGGGAGTAATTGTCAATTATACTCTTAACTCGTTTATGAAGGGCCATTTTTTTTTAGCTTTACATGAACGTGGACAAAATGAGTTTATGTGGATAAAAGGAGTGCAAAAATTACGTATCAAAAGTATTCCCCCCATTTGTGACAAGTTTCGTTATGTTGTTTGGCTTTTCCTTTAGAAACAACGAGTGGCTTGGACGTAAATTTTCTTTTTACGGGTAATAGTGGAAGAGTAATGTATTCTTTTCAAACTCTCTCCACATATTTTTCATATCGTATTGATTTCATCTTTAATCTTTTATGCATGATTAATGAAATTTTCTTCACAGTAAAAAAAAAAAAAAATACAAGGGTAATTGGAGTCAGACATATTAGGAAAGTTGCTAAGAATGGAATAGACATGTGAAGTGTTAAATTTTCGGGCCATTCCTTATGTACACTTGCTAAGAATGGAATAGACATGTGAAGTGGTTCCATGTATCGTTTTTCAATTTTTTTCACACCAAATTAAAGAACTCCTCAAGTACTTTAATTTGGTGCGAAAAAAATTGGAAAACGATACATGAAACCACTTCATTTTTTTATTTGAAATATGGTGATTTTAGCAACTGGGTGCTAAAATCTTTTGGAAAACTGGGCCTAGTAAATTGGTGTAACAAAGTATGTAATAAAAAGAAAGTTTTTTTTTTACTGCTCCATTCTTTTCCCGTCTTACATAAACTTACTCAACTTCAGTATATATTACTCAATGTGACATAATAAATTCAAAAAATTCTGGCGAAAAACTCACCAAACGCCGATGATACGAACTGTATTGAGGAACAAGTATTACCTATAAACAGGGACGGATCCAGGAATGACCTTAGCGGGGGCACTTATTAATTATAATCGTTGAATTTTTTTCTTAGTCAATGATCTTGCTAAATTAAAACATTCATTATGGGCTACAGGTTTATAATGCATACTTTCTATTTAAAAAAAAAAAAAAGATAAAAAAATGAGCACACAATCTTAGACAAAACTTTTAGAGTATGGTTTACCTTCGACAAGTGTTTAGAATGATCGAGATGGTTTTATTGATCACTTTTTTAAAAATATTTCCTCACAACGGTTAAAAATATAGAAAATCAAAAGATAAATCTTCAAATAAACAAATAATTTATAAACCAATAATTATAAATGAACCAGCCAACGAAAGTTGAAGCACAAAATTAACTCTACATTTTTTTCTTTGAAATATATGTGTGTGTATGCTAAATATAACATTATATTACATATTATGCTAAATATGTATAATAAAAATATATTTTTTTAGTTTTGAGCAGGGCTCATCAGGGCACGTGACCCTGCGCGCCCCCCGATCCGTCCCTGCCCATAAAAACACTTTTTAATCCGGTGGAGTTGTCGCAATTTACAAGAAAAGTGTTGACGAGCTTTAAATAAATGGTAGTAGCTATTTTTTATTTTAAGTATATATAAGCAAGTGAACCAAACAAATCCAATCCAATTAGTTTTTACATGCCCATCGGCCATCACACACCAACTTTTTTTACTACTTACTCCTATTTTTTGTTTCACAAATCTCTTAGTTCACCTAATGTATAGAATAAATTAAGGGAAAATTATTGAAATGGTCCCTGTAGTTTCACCCGAGTCTCGATTTAGTCCCTCTAGTTTCAATTGCACTCCAACGAACCCTGTAGTTTCAATTTTGGTCGATTTTGGTCCAATTGATAACGTCCGTTTGCAAAGTTGACGGAAAATTCAATTTGGGGCTTTTTTTAGGGGTAAACATGACTTTTCGTCCACCCTTCTTCTTCCCCAATTTGTAACCCTAACCCTAACCCTAAATCAAATCCAATCTCTCTCTCTCTCTCTCTCTCTCTCCTTGGGCTGATTTTTTTTCTGCAAAATAGAAAGAAAAAAAAACACAGTAATGATGATTGTTAATCATTTGTCTCCTTTAAATTATACTAAGTGGCATTGCTTTGAATTATGACTTAAATCCATTTTTCATACTAGTGGCATAGATATCTTCAGCAACGATGCCCGTTCTTTTTCCAAGCTAAATATTTTACTAAATTATTTTACTTTGCTAAAATCACCATATTTCAAATCAAAAATGAAGTGCATTGCTTTTGAGGAGTTCTTTAATTTTAAAAAATTGAAAAACGATACACGGAACCACTTCTTTTTTTGATTTTAAATATGGTGATTTTAGCAACTGGGTGCTAAAATCTTTTGGAAAACTGAGTCTTGTCTGCAGCAATCGTGCTTGTTGCTCCCAAATGCTCAAACAAATGCATATCTTTGGTTGGTAGGTGCTGTAATTGCCATAAACTGAATATCAGAGGACACATTTATGGATCTGGTCTTCATCCTTTTAGTGTAAGTTCTAGTTGTTCCTCTGTAATCTCAGGTTTTTGGGTGGGACCAGCTATTGAAGATGGCTGGGGTTGTGTAGAAGCTTTTGTAAACCAAATATTTTGGTGCGTGTCTGGAAAGGATTCCTGAGATGCTTTAGCAACTTTTGCTTTACCATGTGCATTTCCCGAGCTCGAGTCACACTGTTGTAAGTTGTGGCCTCTGCTTTCTAGTATATTCCACTCTACTGATTGTTAAGAATAGGAAGGTGAAAGACGACATCGGCTCTAGTTTGGGAAAAGAGTGTAGGTAAGTTGTGTTTATAGGAAAACTATGTCCAGAATACTTATATATTTTGGGCATTATAGCGCTCACTGGAGCTTTGATGAGCTTGAGCAACCATATGCCGATTCACAACAGCCCATGGAGCCCAGAGAGGATTTGATTTA
>JADGMU010000512.1:0-52173 GCA_016920895.1 Vaccinium myrtillus | reverse complement strand
TGAAATTGTTCGGCCCCTTCACAGCCTTGGTGCACCAAGAGTGGCAATATTTAACAAATCCTCGCTTTTCATATTTTTGGCTCCTAATTCGTTGATCATTGTAGCGTGTAGGAGAAAAGAATTAACTTTCTTTTTGCTTTCTATTGTTGTAGTTCCAAGTTTACCTAATTTGGTTAAGCTGACTGCAAAAATGGCTTGATGAATTGTCTCTCTTTGGTATCTTGGATCTTCAAAATTAGCCTGCAGAAATTGCATTCATATTATTCACTTCTATTAAAGATGGATCTATTCATTTTGTGACAGCAACTTGAGGTCTGTATTTTTGGGCGAAAGAAATGGAATCATGTTCCAAGTGCTCCAGTCCCCCTTGTTCGTCTTATGAGGAAAACGATCCAGTGTAAAGAATCTAGAATTGGGAAGCAACCCATTGAAGTTCCATCCAATGTGATGGTCACATTGGAAGTGAAATTATGCAAAGCACTACAAGTCCTAGAGGGGGGGTGAATAGGACGACCAAATTAAAAATTGATTATCCCAATTTTAGTCCAATTAAGCATTTTCAATGGTGAGACAATCAAAACCACAATATAAAGAAATATAGCAATAATCAAAAGAACACAAACACGAGGATATACGTGGAAACTACTTAGGGTCTAAATACCCTAAGCATAAAACCACGGCCTAATCTACTAATTGCTATAAATCAAAAGGTTTAATCAAGAGTTACAGGATTAGGAATTACCAACTTGCCCCAAGCTACACCTAACTCCACTCCTGGATATAGCTCCCCGAGCCCCTTCTTGATTCCATAGCATCCACGAGTACAACACCCCTCGATCTCTCAGTATCAAAGACGGCTCCGGATCATCCGACCACGTAGATATGTAGGCAACCCAACATGATGTGTGAAAGATATGATTTTTTTATGAAGGTTTTGGAAAAACAAATCAATCTAGAGACAATCCATGGAGTAATAAAAGATTGCACTAGATTGAAAGATAAAATGATCAAACACTAAGTTTAGATCATTCAAAATGCATCAAGCACACAAGGATATAAGAGTGAGGACTTCCTCTCTCTAAAAATAGGCTGATGTAAAAGTGGTACCCTAAAAATGAGAAAAATGTGTATTTATGCATTCTAGAATCGTCACGCGCATCGAACGCGCTACGGCCGCCCGCACAAGGGCGCTGCGCGCTAAACACGCGCTACAGGCGCGCTCCACAAAAAATCTGATCAAAAGTCAAGAACAACGAAGAACAAGAAGAGCGCGCTCTATGAGAGCAAGGCGCGCTTCGGGCGCCCGCACAAGGGCGCGGCGCGCATAACATGCGCTATGGGCGCGCTAGCTCTCCCAACCACAAAATGCCTTAGGAAAAATTTCTCCTTTCAAACCAAGACAAACCAAACACTCAAATGCCTTAGAAAAACATTTTCTCTACAAAAATCAAAGGCAAACCAAGAATCTAAATGCCATAAACTACGTGATGCATGAAATGCAAATGCAATGCATATACCTCTTGAACAATTGTGCATTCGACATGGCAATGGTCTTCTCGACGATTCATGATCAAGGGAGCGGAGTATCTAGATATTCTAAAAACCAAAACACCTCCCAAACCCCAATAGAAAGTACAAACTCCAATGGTTTTATCGACACACCCGGGAATCGCCAATAAACCTAACAATCTCCCCCTTTGGCATTCCCGGGACAAAACCATTAAAACAACAAAACAGTACATGGAAACAAACCCTAGCTAAGCTAAGAACCTTCAAAAACTTAACCTATCTAGATAATGAAGCTTCCAAGACAATCTCCAAGATCCTGCAAAAGAAACTCATCCAGAAACACAAGCATGCATATATGGAACATGATAGCAACAACAATATAGCGCAACGGAATAACAAGAGAGATGCTATCATGATTAAAGCAAAGCATGGATATGAGCAAGATCAAGGAATAGATAAAAGCACCCCTAGTCACGAGTGCAACAGCTACCACAAAGAACCATAAAGCATAAATGCCCAAAACACGAGCCCCAAGTAGCAAAGCAAGAAGTGGCATGATAGTAGCAACATAAGGAAAGAACTACTAATATAAACCTCTCCACACTCAAACAACTACTAAGCTACCAATAACAAGACTCTCCTCACAACAACCAACTTCTCCCCCTTTTTGTCACGGGAAGCAAAGAAAACCCCAAAAATCGGAGAAAAGTCACGGGTAGCACTCAATCATCACCCTCATCAACCACATCCTCAAACTCCTCATCCACATTAGTGTTTCCGTCCTCTTGAATAGGAGACGAGTAATCCATACTAAGGCGAGTCTCAATGCTAGAGAGTTGACCGGCCAAACAATCCAATGTATTGCGGATAGAAGAGACATCCCCGGAGAATTGTGTAAATTTCGTGTCGAAACCATCCAACCTCAAATTTAAATGACCAAATTGATGCACAAAATATCCCATCATATCACAAGCACCAATGCCAGCAAAAGAAGTGTGCTCATCGGGAGGAGCAAAGCTGGAAGGAGATATAGGTACAAAGGGTGGTGGATTTGAAGAAGTAGAGGAGCCTCCTTGAATACGCCATGGTGGATTATAGTTGGGTGGAGGATGGATGGGAGGAAACACAGGGACAACCGGAGGAAAAGCAGGCTCGGGAACAAAAGTAGGTGGAACAACATTTTTCAAAGAACCCACTTTCTTAAGGCTAGAACTCTCGGATTTACGACTAAAACTTCCCTTAGAGAAAATGCGAGGCTCTTTAGTTTCAATAGGCACAAATAGCGATTTGCAAAACCTAGTAATGATGGAGCAATAGAGGAGAGCAGACGTACCCTTGCCAAAACGAGTCCCATAAGTATAAATTTGCCACCAAATCTTTGAAGCTAAGTCATAAGAATACCCTCGACCAATACCGTAAAGAAGTGAAGCACGAGCAAATGGTATATCATGATAATGCTCATTGGGTTCAACAAGATAGCACACAAATTTGTTTAGAAGGCGATAATGAGGCGCCAAATTAGCTTGAGCTAGAGTCGAACCATCGGTTATAAGACCATCAGTAAGTTCTCTAAAAATCTCGGCATGGGAAGGGGAAAGATTAGCATCCAGTGGCCATTGGGGATTCTCAACCAAAGGGATTTTCAGAAAATCAGACACAGCCACCACAGAAAACGAGTTTTGACTCCCCGAATAGTAGTATCGAAGTACCCCACCTCAGAATTAAAATCCCCAATGTTAGACAGAAATTCACGAACAAGTTCGGGGCACGCCTCGTAATGACCCGAGCACACACCAACCCAACCTCGCTGAGAAAATTGCTCGCACAGCCCCACAACATCAAAATCAGAAACAATAAAATTCCGTTCACACAATTTTTCAGCCTTGGAAGCAAAATGTTCATCATAGCGTGCACAAGCTTCAGCGGACACAAAATACTTGTAAGGAGCCCTATTAGAACGTTCCCAAATAGTAGAAATGACTCCGGATGTGGAGCCACCAGGCATGGTAGTGAAAAGAGCAAGAAAAAATGGGGTCACTTACCAGAGAAGATGCTTGAAAACGAGACCCAACGGAGAAAAAATCTCCCGAAAGAACCGTAGCCAGATAAATCCAAGGAGCTTCTCAAAAACGTCAAAATGGGTTCTCTAAAATGATGTTAAAACCCTTGGAGAGAGAGAGTGCTAGAGATTTTGGAAAAACAAATGGTTTAAAACTGATCCCCAAAGTGAGGAACCCAAGAACAGGAACAGTCCCAAAATCCCCCATGATGCTTCTCGGAAAAATCTAAACCCCAGGAGAGAGAAAATTGTTCACGTTTTGATTAAAAAATAGGGAAAAGGCTTATATATTACCCCAGCGCACTGCGCGCACATAATGCGCTCCCGACACGCGTAGAAGCGCATGACGCGCTATGATCGCGCGGATAACGCGCGAGGGACAGCTGTCCGGATCTCCGGCAAGAGAAAACAAGTAGACGCGATAATGGGCCGAGATTGACACGCTCGGGGCAAGGACAGCGGACACAGCGCGTGGAGCACATGGAACGCGCGAGTGGGCGCGAAACGCTCTATAAACGCCATAAGGCCGCCCTTACTCTCTGAATCTCGAACCAAAAAGTTATCTTTTAGGCGAGAAAGAATGACAACAGGCCAAGAGTAATTTTGTGAACAAAAATACACTACACCTGCTAGAACCCAACGCGGGATGCACAGAAAATGCTCTTTGGGCGCCCTTGCTCTCTGAAGATACCCACAAAATATCTCTTCAATGCATAAAAAAAATGATCACAGGGTATGTACAAGTTTATGAAGAAAATAAGCCTACACCTGCTACACCAAGATTTAACCCTCCAAAAATATAAGGCACCAAACAAGTGAATCCTCACGGTTAATAAAAATTGAACACTAAGGAAACTCCCCCTCAGCAAAGCACTAAAACATGAGAAACACTAATTCTCTCTCACAAAAAGCGTATACAAAATTCAATACTCATGCACAAGGATTCAAAACTTGATCACCTGAACTCATTTTTCCAACACAGAATTCAACTCACCAAAAGTATAGGATCACTCAAAGGTCATAATTTTGGAAAAATTTCAAAGCTCCCCCTCACAAATATATCTATTAATATGAACACACAAGTATGCAAGGGGCAACAAGGATTCAAGCACGCATGAACACGCATTCTCGTGAGCAAAGATTTATCCAGTGAAGATCAAGCAAGCAAACAAAATTTTATTACCCTGCACAAGATTAGCCGACAAATAGAGAATCTCCCCCTCAGAAATATTAACTCTCTTAATAAGGATAAAATCTGAAAATGGAAAAGACTCCCCCCTCACGAAAATACTAATTTTCCACAACCAAAAATATGCTCCGCTTGCAAAAGGCCAACTATCACATGGTCAACCAAACATTTAAAATCTAATGCATTTAAAAATTGACACTCCCTCTTAAAAATATTCTCCCAACTACACATCAATCCATCAAAATGTCTAAGGAATGGACACCAAAATCACACTCCCACACTTAGAATCAATACTCCCCCTTAGCAAATGCATCTCTCCCATGAATGAAGACATAAACAATGATGTGATTAGCAAGTGAAAACACAAATGTGACTCCCCCTCCCAAGATGCATTCTAATGAGATCACACTCAAGCAAGCATCCAAGGGCACACACAAAATCAAGTATTTAACAATGAGGACTTTCTCACATCATGGACTAGAACAAGACATGAAAAGGCTTGCTATGAGAGACGAATTTGAACACATCCGAGATAGCAAGAGCAATGCATATCATAACAATATCATGAGCTACCAGAATCAAGAAGTGAATTTCATGCTCTCTACTATCAAAGTGAGTGGGTGACCTCTTATAAGATGGTGCAAGATCCTCAAAAGTGCCAAGGGACACCCACCCAAATCCCGAGAAAAACTCACACGAGATAGACAAGTGAAGTCAAACCATAAGGCACTTGGACCTAAAGACTTCACGCACAAACCCCATTTTGATTTCCATGACCCAAGAGGTACACACAAATCTAGGATGGTGCAATGAATAGGTAGCCATTCGCCTAGGTGCGAGATCAATAAAAGCTACACAATGAGTACCTTTTTTTTTTTTTTTTTTTTTTAAAACTTTGTGTGGGATTCTTTTTAACAAGCATGATTTCTTTGAACAAGGATCTCACTCTTTTATGCACCAAGGAAGCTTTCACACTAATCCCTAGACGATAGCTCTTGAGAAAAATCAATGGGGAAAGCATCTAAAGGTGAACTCAAGCATTTGGTCAATCATAAATCCAGTCAAGTAGAGTTTAACCAAGATGAGGATGAGTACCCTTAAACACCAAAAGGATCAAGTGCCAAAAGAGTGTGTGCAAAT
Organism: Vaccinium myrtillus; assembly: GCA_016920895.1. Lineage (NCBI taxonomy): Eukaryota > Viridiplantae > Streptophyta > Magnoliopsida > Ericales > Ericaceae > Vaccinium > Vaccinium myrtillus. The sequence goes on along the minus strand of JADGMU010000512.1, from coordinate 46,276 downwards.
AGAGGATAGCATGAGATTCACATAAAACAAGGAACCCCTCATGATATTAGCATGAATGCACTAATCAATGATCCCAACGGATATTCTCAAATCTCAATGCTCAACCAACAAGATTTCCAAGCTCATTCTCATGCATGATGAAGAAAGTATTCTTATGACAAACACACAATCAATTGACAAGCAAGCACACAAACAAAATGACCAAGACATGAACCTACATGCATGCAACTAATGAAAATGAAAGACAAAATGAGAAACAATGCAAAAACTAAATAAAGACACATGAACACTCTAGACTCAAAGATGACATGAAGCACACTAGAGTGACAAACAACCCCACAAAACTCAAACGATAGATGTTAACCCAATAGACTTCCTAAGGTACTTGAACCTAATGGAATCCAAGGGTTTAATGAAGATCAACACGTAGAGTCGAAAAAAGGGAAAAGAACACAAGAGTGATGACACCACCTTTTACAAGGTCACAAACAAAGTGATCATCAATACAACCACCCCAATCAATATCGGAAAAAGCGGCTAAGTCACCTTTTGTACCACGATATAACCACGACCCCAAGAATATAGAACTCATATAAAGAATAGGGTCAACACTTACACTCCTGGAATCCATGGCAATTTTCACACTCGTTCCCACGGGGATCCGAGTCAAGAAAGACTTACTCAAGCCAAACATCTTACTCAAAACTTTCACACAAGTGGATTGACACACTTGAGAGACAAGGGACATTTTTGCCCCAAAGAGATTGGCATGTCTCTCATGTGTAGGCTTAAAACCAATATCGTTAACGAAGGTACGAGAAAACACAAGATCGCTCTCAACACTACAAGGAAAAGATTCAGAAAATGATTTAGGTGTAACAAGAAAATCAACGGTAGTCACTAACGTGGAAATGCCAGAATCACCCTCACAAGTCTTATGGGCACCACTATCACTAGCCTCATTTTCACCATTAACTTCTGGAGTGACCTTAAGACCCTTTTCCGATTTTATCTCGACACCATTTGAAGGATTGGAAGATTTACCCAAGTCACTAGGTTTCTTATAAGACAGGAACTTCTTATATTTCTTAACCAACAAGGCAAACTCTTCATTATCGAAGCTCTCATCAACGTCACTAGTGTCAAAGCAAAGATGACGAAATTTCAAGACACCCTCCATAGGACAAACACAATCAAAAGTGCAAACAGGATCAACTCAGGTAATTAAACCAACAAAGAGCACACAGGCTCTGATACCAATTGAAATTATGCAAAGCACTACAAGTCCTAGAGGGGGGGTGAATAGGACGACCAAATTAAAAATTGATTATCCCAATTTTAGTCCAATTAAGCATTTTCAATGGTGAGACAATCAAAACCACAATATAAAGAAATATAGCAATAATCAAAAGAACACAAACACGAGGATATACGTGGAAACTACTTAGGGTCTAAATACCCTAAGCATAAAGCCACGGCCTAATCTACTAATTGCTATAAATCAAAAGGTTTAATCAAGAGTTACAGGATTAGGAATTACCAACTTGCCCCAAGCTACACCTAACTCCACTCCTGGATATAGCTCCCCGAGCCCCTTCTTGATTCCATAGCATCCACGAGTACAACACCCCTCGATCTCCGTATCAAAGACGGCTCCGGATCATCCGGCCACGTAGATATGTAGGCAACCCAACATGATGTGTGAAAGATATGATTTTTATGAAGGTTTTGGAAAAACAAATCAATCTAGAGACAATCCATGGAGTAATAAAAGATTGCACTAGATTGAAAGATAAAATGATCAAACACTAAGTTTAGATCATTCAAAATGCATCAAGCACACAAGGATATAAGAGTGAGGACTTCCTCTCTCTAAAAATAGGCTGATGTAAAAGTGGTACCCTAAAAATGAGAAAAATGTGTATTTATGCATTCTAGAATCGTCACGCGCATCGAACGCGCTACGGCCGCCCGCACAAGGGCGCTGCGCGCTAAACACGCGCTACAGGCGCGCTCCACAAAAAATCTGATCAAAAGTCAAGAACAACGAAGAACAAGAAGAGCGCGCTCTATGAGAGCAAGGCGCGCTTCGGGCGCCCGCACAAGGGCGCGGCGCGCATAACATGCGCTATGGGCGCGCTAGCTCTCCCAACCACAAAATGCCTTAGGAAAAATTTCTCCTTTCAAACCAAGACAAACCAAACACTCAAATGCCTTAGAAAAACATTTTCTCTACAAAAATCAAAGGCAAACCAAGAATCTAAATGCCATAAACTACGTGATGCATGAAATGCAAATGCAATGCATATACCTCTTGAACAATTGTGCATTCGACATGGCAATGGTCTTCTCGACGATTCATGATCAAGGGAGCGGAGTATCTAGATATTCTAAAAACCAAAACACCTCCCAAACCCCAATAGAAAGTACAAACTCCAATGGTTTTATCGACACACCCGGGAATCGCCAATAAACCTAACAGGAAGGCCAGGGTTTGTAACCCCAAGGTCCTCTAGGGCAACTTGCAATCACATATCCATGGGAAGTAAACGTTGATAGGGAGGACTCGGGTTTACTACAGGTCAGTAAGGCAATAGAAATGAGAAGAGTTAACCAAATGCACGGTCTATTCTGATAAGCTCATTTAATCTTGGTTCTTTATATGTGAATTTATTGGGAGATTCTTGCATCTTTAGTTATTGCCTTCTTTACACTTCAATTATTTCTTTGCCCTTTTAATTTTTTGTTAAGAAACTGGTTGAAGATTCTCAAATTATGGAGAAATTCATGAATTTAATGGTCTTTGCGTTACATTTCTTACCCAAGCCCTTAGTGTTCTAATTAGTCAATGAATGTAGCCAAATTTCCCTGGGAATACATTTAAAATAGATGTTCAACAGTTCATGATGAAGTATGGGTTGGATAAGAGTTGGAAAGTTTTTTCTCTGGTTCATCAAAAGGTATGGGCGAAACCTAGGATGGTCCATGTATTTGGGAACTTGAAACAACCATCCTAAAATAAAACAGCATCACATACCGGGATTCAAGGGCGGTCGTCCATCCTTTTATTCAAATGTGTATTGATATTTACTCTCTCTCTCTCTCTCTCTCTCTCTCTCTCTCTCTCTCTCTCTCTCTCTCTCTCTCTCTCTCTCAACAGGATTGTCGTTATCGAAAGAATGTATGAGGTGGTATAGGTATGCCATTGTCATACCAACACATTTGAATCTGACTTGTTATAGTGGCGAGTCAGATGCTGTGTTGAATATAAATCAAGAGTCATCCACCTCCTTTATTATCTCAATTCTTACGACATTCATCCACTCTCTTTCTGTCTCTCAATCTCTCTATCTAGAGTAGCACCGATGTCGGGCTGACTTTCATCCACTCGCTTTCTGTCTCTCAATCTCTCTAGCTAGAGTAGCACCGATGTCGGGCTGACTTCCGTTGTTATTTCCGCAAAATTATATGTTAGTTGGCATACGGATGACTTTTTTATTTTTCAGATGAAAGGTTAGATTGATTAACGAATTCAACAATTTGTCCCCTCTAGTCGGTATGTATGTGTACATCCTGCATTAACTGTTAGATGGCTCTGATAAGACTCGAGAGACAACTGAGGAAAGCAGAAACATATGTAGTTGTGATAAGGATCTTTAAGTGACTTACAACTCTGTGCAATGTTTTGACCAGCAGTGCATGATTAGAGTTAGAGATAACTAGATAAGATAATGGAAGAAAAGTGTGCCGTTACGACATTCAGTTGGTTAATAGTAAACACTAGTATTTGCAAGCAATGCTGTCTCTCCCTCTATTTGGCAGCCTTTAGGTTCACATGAACGTGTTTCTTTATCATGAATAGTACGCAGAACTAAGCCGCAAAAAACAAGATGAAGAATTCTGATTCGATTAAGCTGTATACATCATTTTCCAACAACTTGTGTGATGTCGAACCTTGTTCGAAGAAAAGTTAATTTCAAAATGTGATCTTAAGGTTTGCTATACTCTTACCAACAACATGGTGGTGGGCGTGTCTGAAGGATTCGAGAAGAAACTCCAACTGGTTGGTGTAGGGTACCATGCAACAGTAGAAGGAACACACCACCGGCTGATCGCAAAATGTAGAAGCAAACCAACACCTGCCTAAGCTGTTACCACATACTAGTAGAAAAAGTCACTGTACTAAACTATAACTACTGCATATGTCCGAGTTTACATGCACTGCAAACTGTACTTCTGTGCATCAATGTACCACAAATTCAGGCTCCTCCTGCAAAATCTGCAATCAAAGAAACAAACACAAAGCAACAAGTTAAATAACTTTCGATGTCAAGCGAAAAACAGTCGAGGTGAGCTTTAAATTTTGATTGTGAAAACTCTCAACTCTCAAACAACAGTAATTAAGGACTATAAATCACATACTGCCAGTTTAAATGTCCAAATTATATATCACCCAAAACGTGGCAAGACGTATTTTTTCTTGATTCCCTATTAGTGCAAGGATTTCCAGATATGAAAGCAATCATGACTATCCAAATAAGCAGCCATTTAGAGTAAATCCGGCCCTTACCCCTTTTTTACTCAAACTCAAAGTTTGGGTAAAAACTCCCTAAAATCCACTCTGACTTATTGACACAAACCTATACCAAAGTGAGTTTACTAAAAGAAAATACTCAAATCAAATGGAAGGGGACTCAAATATTTACTCAAATCAAGGTTGACTCAAGTTTTCACTCAAATTTGTCAAGGCTATTTTCCTCTACAACCATCCTATTAACAGAATTTTTACCGAAATTTGAGCTTAGATTTGGGTATTGTCTATTAGAGTTTTCATATGAAATGAAGCTTTTACTCAAATGTGATCAAAAGTATGAGTAAGGGAATAAAGATGCTCTAAGAAACAGTGATAAAAATCCAGTGACCAATACATTTGTCCTTATGTCCACAGCTAAGCATATGTATTCTGAAATCAAGTAGTTATCCAACATAATGTGTTCGCTTAATTACAGTTTCCCAAGTTCTGATTGACAAAAGATGCTCTCTCTCTCAAACACACACACACACGCGCGTACGCAAATGAAAAGCCATACCTAAGAGCTCGCTTCCTGCTCAGCATCATTATGGACTTCAGAAGAAGATTTCTCAGACTCCTCTGGCTTCTCTGCTCCATCGCCACTCTATTAAGTCCGAAATGAAAAACACAGAATCATAATAAGCACAAAATAAGGTTTGACACAACACTATTGTCTACCGAAAGTGTTATCAAACGTGATCATAAAGATATGTATAGACGTTGATAAAACTATTACCCGTTTCCTATCAAACTCTTCCTTTGCTTTCTCATACTCTGCCTTCTTCTTCACTGCCTTTGCCACATATGGAGCTTTCTCCTATACCAAACAACAGCCTAGATGTTACACACAGTACGATTCTTCTTTAATCAGAAAAGACAAACAAATTCAACTAGTTTTCTAAGAACGCATCTAATACAACAAAATTGCCAAAACTTCCACTGGAAAAAATCTACTGATTAGCTTCAGCCTTCAGGTGAATATCACAACACTGATTACATTGTTTTAGACAACTGAACAATTTTCATTACAGCGTTCGATTGGATGTGAACTTTTCAATAAGTAAAAATCTTACAGATTCAGACATGGCCTTCCATTTCTCTCCGCCTGCTTTGCCAACCTGAAATTGACAGATCTCAGAAATTAATTGGTAATAGAGGAAAGTAGACAGGGCTGCAACTAGCTGAGCGGAGCTTTGACGTGTTCGATTTAGACTTGTTCAAAACTACTCTAGTTTGAGCTTGGCTTGAAATCTAGTCGAGCCCAACTAATCAAGCTCGAGATTGGCTTTTTTCATGACCAAGGTGTTTGAGCTCAAGTCATTTCATTACACGAACCTCTATAAATGAGCCAAGTCAGTAAACGAGCTGAGCTATAATAATCAAGCCAAGCCAAGCTTTGAAGTGTTAGAGTTCGGCTCATTCAAAATTAGTCTAGCTCAAGTCGAGACAAATATTAGAGCTCAAGCTTGGCTCGTTTGATTATTGAGGTGTTCGAGCTCGATTTGTACTACACGAGCCTCTATAATTGAGCAGAGCTTTTATAATTAAACCAAGTTGAACCTGGAGCTGCTTGCAAACATCTTGGTTTGTTTGCAGCCCTAAAAGTAATCTTCCATTTGGTTTCTAAGAAGTCAAAGCAAAATAGTGCTGAATTCTGCATATCTGATGTCATATCCCTAGCAAATGAACTCAAAAAATCATATGGATCCTAGCAAAACTACAGAGGCTAGAGTATGCTCCAAGTAGATCCTGTATTAGTTAAGTTTTCTCCTTCGTTTTCTAGTCAACCAAACAGAATCTGAGAAAAATAACGAAACAGCACTCTAATCAACAAACTTATAAATCGAAGGCTACATCAATAGTTCCGTTTCGAAAGCTAAGAAATTACAGGAAAATAGTTGCGATTTCAAGTTTTCAAATGAACTTGAATCATGTGGAGCTAGCAAAGTAAAAATGTCAGTCTAGAATCTGGTTAAATTATGCTCGAGTAGATCCTGAATTTCTTTTCGTTTTCCGGTTCGTTTTACTAGCAACCAAACAGAATATGTGGAAAAAAAAACAAACAATAAGAACAGTAAAATAGTCAGTCAAAGCTTAATCAAAGGCTAGATCAATAGTTCAATTTTGATGCTAAGAAATTACAGGAAAATAGTTGCGATTTCAAGTTTTCTAATGTGATATCCCTAGCTATGAACTCGAGCCAGCAAGTTAACAATGTCAGTCTAGAGTCTAGCTACAGTATGCGCTAAATAGATCATGTATTGTTTTCGTTTTTATCCTTTGTTTCTTAGCAACCAAACAGAATCTGAGAAAAAAAATAAAAAACAGCAACATAACAAAACGAAGATTATAAATCAAAGGCTAGATCAAAGCAAAATATCTCACAACTGAAACCGATTTGTTATCAGGAAAATTCTCCTTGTACGACTTCCTGAAATCATCCCTAAAAAAAATCCACAAAACAAAAGCACAATCAAACAAACAATAAACACGCACAAAACACCTCCACACAAAAGTGAAGAAGAAGAAGGAGAAGAAGAAATCGATAGAGATAAAATGCAAGGGCTAAAAGCGTAAAGTAAACTGACATGAAGACGAAGAAAGCAGAGGGAGGACGCTTGGGAGCACCGGAGTTCTTCTTGTTCGATGATTTCACCATTTTTGAAGTCGCATCGGCCTTGCGTTTCTTCACCACTCTATCGAACCAGGAAAAAACGAGAAACGGTTACAATCAATGAATGGACAATGAGAAGGAAATCAGAGCGGAGAATTAAGTGTTACTCGGTGGCGACTTTCTTGTGAGCGATGGTGTCGGGTTTCAGTCCTTTCATGGCGACGAGAGAGAGAGAGAGAGAATTGGGAATTTCGAAGTATCGAAAGTGTTGAAATGCGATGGAGCAGTGAAACGCTGTGTGGGAGTGATAGTATACTATAGGGATGTATGTTGTGGGAATGAAATGGAAATGAAGTTCAAATTCAGATGCAGATTTTTTGGGGATTTTTTATTTTATTTTATTTTCATTTTGGTTACTGTTTTTGGTTTTGGCGGGAAGGAATGACGGATGTGGTTTGTGGCAGTTTCGGACGAGCCACTCTCGCCGCGTGTTTGTTGAATGAACTCGCCTTTGAGTACTCACACGTGTTCTTTACAGCTGAATTCCGCTGCTTTGGTCGTCAGTTTTGATAAGTTTTGGAGATAAAAAATACTAGTAATTGTACGGGGTGGCGTACTTTTTCATCTTTAATCATGGAGTAATTTTTGGGTTACTATCGTGGAGTAATTTTAATTTAAACATTTTGACACTTTTTATTACTGTTTCATAAATCCAAAAATGTAAAAAATTATAAATAATTTACTAATAAAAAAAACGTTAAGGAAGAAAAGACCACGAATGATGAAATAGTCTGAAATTTTTGAGATAATTTTTTTGAGACGGAAAATGAACAAAGCATGACTATTGTAATTTATGCGAGACTTTGCTCTGAAACAATGTTCAAAAATAGAATATACATTTTTTTGCATTCCCATATCTTCATTAGTATTAGCAAATTGCAAAATTCTTTCTAATAGCCAATTTTCCTGCTCTAGACGTACCACCCTGCTTATTTATTTTGCACTTCACCTGAAAATTGTTCGAATGCCTTCTTCCGAAACCAATATTTGGTTTGCGTTACTAGTACAAAATAGACCACATTGTACCGGAGGATAAAATTTAGGAGCCCATTTTAAGAGAAACTTGGGTGCTGACTAAGTACCATGGCTATACCCAACACGCACATCGGCGAAAGAGGAGGGAGGAAAAATCTAGACCATCCACTTTTAGATGGCCGAGATGTGCACTCGGACACCGCGTGTGCAGTACCTTGTTTGCACCAAAAATTTGCTCCCGTTTTAAAGACTCCATTGGAAATGCACAATCAAGGTCAATAAGTGAGAAATAAAACATTACATATCGAAATTATATGTGAGTTGAGGAGTAGTCATCCTCAACTCACCAACCCAAGAGAAAAAGGATGGAACACATGGTACCCAAGCTCTAAACAGATCTCACTCTACGTTCTCATTCACTCTGCTCCTGCAGTGGCGGACCCAGGAATTTGCTATAGTGGGGGCACAAAATTTTTTTATTTACCGGAAACAAAATTTTACTTTTACTCGACGAACGGTACATCGAGGAAAAAAAACAAAAACCAGGCACAAAATAGTATTGAACATAAAGGCTTAAAGGGAAAGAGGAGAACAAACAAAGAAACATAACTGGCAGCAGAGCCAGAGCCTACACATCAAATAGCTAAATCTAAGAAATGAGAACAACAAAAGCAGCAACCAAGACTTGTCAAACAAATACTCCACGACTAACCACAGTCCACATTAAACCGAACGGCCGGAGAATTGACTGTAGTGCGACATTGACATACCGAACGGCCGGAGTACAGACTGATTTTGGTTTGTATTGGGTGAATCGGTGACTGGGTTCTTTGGTTTGTAGTGGTGAATCAGTGAATGGGTTCTCCAAAACGGAGAGAAGCAGGTTTGTTTTTTAGGGCCAACCCAGTAAGGCAGTAAAGCTTCTTTCGTTTTATTCCTTCTTTTAAAAAATTTTTTTTTGGTGAAAGTCAGTGGGGGCACGTGCCCCACATGCCCCGGTCTAAATCTGCCCGTGCTCGTGGGTTAAACCTCTGAAGTCATTTAGAAAGAATTTACTCACATAGGATCCAAACCGCGCGGAATGGGTAGATTACATAAAATTTACTCACATAGGATCCAAACCACGCGGAATGGGTAGATTACATAAATAGAATTTCGTAAATACGATTTACTAGCATTTTTTTTCAAGTCAACGGTATGGACCATCGCTATAATTTCGATATTAACAAAACCCTTGCAGATTCGAACCTATGACTTCTCATTTGACAAGCATAGGCTTTTGCCAACAAGCACAACCCATCTAACAAATAGCAGCATTGCAATAACAAGCACAACCCATCAAACAAGTTGATGTTAACCTTGAGGTCAAAAGAACAGACATTAAGTTAAAAGAAGCTTTGAACTCTTTCCCACTCCCACTATTGCGATATTCAACAAGCAGTTTCTTTCATTTAGGTCATGAAGAGGAACCTCAAGTCTGCCTCTGTAAGTTTTGCAAGTGCTTCAGAAGAGCCACCCACAGTCCTATTACCAGCACAAATGACAGAAAGATTAAAGCAGATTACATAGGTGTGGATCCTTCACAATTCGGCAATTACAACATTCAAGGAAAGAATTTGAACTAACCCTTCAAAGACTAGTTCCTTCTTTTCCTGCAACTTCAAAATCCGTTCCTCGATTGTGTTCTCAATGACAAATCTCACAATCCTACACAATGACCCCCAATAAATGCTAATAACAATAGAAGGTATATAATGAGTCTTGGGAAGTGAAAGGAACAGACTAGGAGCACCTGATGGGCTTGTATTGGCCTATCCGATGGATTCTATCTTGGGCTTGTCGTTCCACGGCTGGATTCCACCAGGGGCCCATCAAGAAAACCTGCAATGAAAAACATGGAAAGCCGCAGTCATGAATCAAGATTGGTGGGCAAGTGATAAAAAATGATGGAAGGGAAGAAATCAGTAGATTCAATGGGTAAAATCCAACAGATCAATACCAATGAGAGAAACGTGGAGCAGAATAGCAGATATAAAAAGAAGCAACAAGCTCCATGGAGATGGCTCAGATGGCTATTCTCCATCAAGATTCATAAGACATCAGCGAGAGAGATAGAGAGAGAGAACTGAGACTCTAATTACAGAGAAATGTCAAATAGAAAACAGAAAAAACAAAAAGAAAACTAATTAACGCCGTGTTCAAATGATTCAACAACCGAGTTCAACAAAACTGGAGCAGCTACGTTATAGCAACAAATAAAACAAAAAACTAAATTAATGGAGAACAACAAAGATTAACATAAGCAGGACTGAAAAATCACAGTGGTAAACCGCTAGTGAACTTGATTTCATATACAATAATGAAATGCAGCTTCTTACGTGTGAAGCAACTGTGAGATTCAGAGCAACGCCTCCAGCTTTCAGGCTCATAAGGAAGATTCTGCAATCTGGATCATTGGTAAATCTTGAAATTGCAGTATCCCTAGCCGCCATGGACATGGACCCCACCAATTGAACACAAGTAACGCCGGACTGCAAAATATTGATCACATCACAATTGGCTACATTTTTTGGTCTATCAAATGGAACATTAGAACACTGAGTACTCTATTTACCTTCTGGAGGGAGTAGTGGATCAAATCCAAGAATGATGTGAATTGGCTGAAAACAATTCCTTTTGCCGAACCATCCCTTTCCACCATGAATCTGATTTCTTCCCTCTGGAACCAATGACATCAGTTGGCAGAAGCAAAGGATATGAGTTGTGATAAAATTTTAAACAAAATGTGAGAACCAAAATCGACAATCTAGTAAGCAAAACATTAGGTACCAAAAGTATCTAAACCACCAACTTATTAACATATATCAATAAAAGTCTTTGCATGATACGTGGATAGTAGAAGCAAAGGGGTTGTACATCCAATTTTCCAATTCATTCAGGTTTTTGGGGATCGTCACTAAGTGGAAGGTGTTTCTATAGTTATGTTTAACATTGTTAGAAGTTTAAGGTGTTTAACATATAGTATTACCCAAAGAACTTGAATATTAAGGTAAAACAGAACACTCTTGTGTTGAGAGCAATGTTCTAAAAATTGCCAAGCGCTAGCCAGGTGGAAGTGAGGCACCTACAGCCTAGGCCCACTAGTCGGGGACCAATCGGGTCCTAGAGATAAGTCAGTTTTCTATAGTTTTCTTTAAAAAAAAACACTCCCTACATCCCCCAAAGTTTGAGTAAGAAATGGCACAAAACTAGGAAGGAAAAAATTAAGACTAAAATGTTAGTAATAGATAATGTTAATAACCAGTTAAGTACAAAGTTCGATGTTCAAAGTTCAAAACACAATGAAATTAAGCACTTACCACATAGAATCGGAATATGAAAATATATTTTGATTTTCTTAACCACTTATTTTTTAATAGTACACATTAACCCTAAAAACTAAAAATACAAGGAAATAGACCTGCTAACTAGTCGTAAACTTGCTGACTAATCCCTGACTGCTGTACCAAACGCCTAATCAACGCGTAGACCCTAAATATAGGCATTGGGTGGCTGCCTAGGCCAACTTTTAGAACACTGGTTAAGAGGTATTGAAGTACTCTAATTAGCTTACGCAGCCTTGCCTTGTTTCCACCCCATCTACGGCCATATAATGCTGACTTGTCTTCAACATGAAATACAATTAATAGACATTTCCTGATCTTTCATCTATACCTTTATTGAACTTTAAGGCATTGTGCACATTTTGTTTTTCATATATATCTACCAAAAAAACATGTAAATTGTACACGGATATAACTTATAAGTAGTCGCTGTAAACAACTGCAAAGGTATTCCATTTCTCAGAAGAACAAGCGGAACAAATCTCGCTTCTAAACTGGCACGAAAGTTCAGCTTGAATTGTATTTACAGATAAACCACATAAACCACAGTAGATATTGCGCTCACAATTATACTTATGCTTCTTTTGCCTTATCATACTATTGATGATAAAGATCATAATAGATAGCAACATTAAATGAACAATTTTATTTCAACATACCAAGGCATCAATTTGTGTACTTGTCTCAAGCCTGATCCTGTTTAGAATACTTGACGATTTAAAACCTTTAATGGTTGTTTTAGTATTTAGCTCTCCATGTCCCACATTTAAAGTGAAGTCAACAGTAAGTGGTTTTGAACATGAAGGGTAAGATACTTGTCCCATACTTGTAGAGAACTCAATCAAACATGACTTGCAGAAGATATGTGCACATGATGTGACCTGAAAAAAATTAGAGAATAACATCCCTTTAAATATCAGAAGACAATGCATCTAGGTATATGTTGACGTTCATTCTCTTCAAAATATTAGATGCCAATGGACATTCATCAATATATTGTAGGACATTGAAGTCTAGTCATTTAGTAGAGAATCAACAGGTGAACCGGTTATTGCATTGTAACATATAGAACCATAATGTTACTTAACGAAAGCATCCAGGGTGATTTGGACATCATAGAACGAGGAAAGAGAATACCCTAGTCATATACGTCCTAAAGCTTGCCATTCTCGTGTCCAATTGAAAACTTTACCATGAGATTCTTCGAAAATTAAGAGGTACAAACGTAGAAATCCACCTTAATAAACGAGAGGAGCAAGAAAAAACCCATAAAATTTCTGTCCTCACAAATTACAGCCACCATAATCCTTGTGCTAAGCAACTTAAAGCTATGGCATGGGGCAAATAAGTGTCCCAGAAACATAGTTTGAATCTGCAGATTTAACCAAGGTGCTCACATTCGGAATTGTCATTTTTTCAGAATTTGTCACTAAAGGCAAGCTGACTTGATCACCCAAGCAAAATATCACCACCAAGGACATGGTTACAAGTTGTGTGAGAGAGAGAGAGAGCTTTTCAGGGATGAAATCTGTAGTATATCCTAAGCAAGTGTAACACAAACAGTGCCTTCACTATTTTTTGAAAAATTGGACCACCATGCATTAATAGAGCACCAAACTTCTATGTATGAAGCACCAACTTTCATTTCCAAAACAATATCACCAACTTTAGAAAGGAACACTTTCAAGATTTTCTTTGACGGGGGAATATATAACGTACCCTGTGATGAGCAATTTAGACTGTGTAACTGCTTTTCTTAATCATATTCTTGATTTGTTTTGTAAATTGCAGGGTAATTCGTTTTAGCCTTGCGGATCATAATAGTAATGTGGGGATGGCTTGGGCCGGGTGATGGGGTAACGGTTTAACCGTTTTGTTAATCATTTATGTCAAAAATCAGCTCAATTGAATATTTCGGTGAAAAATCAGCTCAATTGAATATCGGTAAGGAATTGATTAATTCTTTGCTTAATGTCCTGTTAGAAAATTGAGCAAATAACTTATCAAAACCTTACCGATACTAGACCACCTGACTGCTTGTTAGTTACGGTTTCTGATTTTATAGATCAACAGACTCACAAATGGAAGGTATATTTGGTGTCTGGAAAAGAAGCTGAATATATACTGTGGCAGCGATTTGAATTACATGGTGGATTCTAGAGCCATCTCATTTCTCATGAAGTGCACCATTTCGATAATGGAAAGCTTGGATTCAGCAGTAGATCGGCAACAACTAGTGGGCAAGTGTGCCGTCCTGGAATGGCAGATTTCGAAGGCCCGCATTTTAACTCGATTCTAGTCAATCCCTCTAATGTGATTCAACGAGCCTCATTTCTTGGTGTGAATTTGAAGCTTCTGTTTTTATTCCTGAAAGGCACAATGCAGTGGTCCCAGATGCTCATGTTTCTCACTGGTCTCCTCCCTCTCATGGTAATTACAAAGTCGATTGTGATGTGGCAATGCAAAAGGGGAGCACTACTGTAGTTATAGCGGTTGTGTTACGAGATTCAACCTGTTCTTCGTTTGTGGAGTTTATAGTTATACTTTGGAATTTCAGGTGCACAAACAATTAAGCTTCCAAAGCAACCTTGTTAAAGTGAGTATGTTGATTTGTAGCAGTCTATGAGAAATTCGTGAGCATATTTTATTTCTAAGCACTCGATAATTTGTTGTACAAGCACCCAATTTGAAATCAATGGCAAGATTAGCGAAATAAGAAGACAAAACACTCAATTTGTTGGAACAATTTCCAATGTATAATCGTCCACACAATAGTTTGTATATTCCAATCTCGACAAATATAATAACACACATTCAAATGAGTTCCATTCTGCCAGTAGGAAGCACAATGGCCTCTTAGAAATATGCACACTTATGGGTGTTTGCTTCATTGAACAAATGCACACCGAAGAAAATAGAGAGAGAGAGAGAGAGAGAGAGAGAGAGAGAGAGAGAGAGAGAGAGAGAGAGAGAGAGAGAGAATTTTGAATGTCAAATCATGGTAATTACACACAAGTACACGCATTATGCGATATTTACTTATGGCCGGAACGGAGAAAAATTACCCATTCTGCACATTATTGGATGGAACCTTCTTTGATGATGAACTTCCAGAAAATCAAATCAAAGTAGAGCACCATATTGAATCACCTACAGGCAAATATTGGCAACGACAGGGATCAAGATTTATTTATGCGAGGGAAATAAAAAATCATTAAGCCCAATTTGTCCATATTCGGATAGTTTAATTAGCGAGCTAGTACCAAATGCATGTTCTATTCGTTATGCATCCTTCACAACAAGAAATTTATTTTACATGAACAATATTATGGCAAACAATACTCTATTTTAGTTAATGTCTATCTTCAAAAATACTTTTAATTTATGTACTTTTACCCATATCGTACCATGTTCATATATACTCTCAATAGAACATGTCTCATACAATGTTCATGTTTTTAGTTCCTCGAATGTTTGTGAGCTACGTAAAGACTACTAGTTGATGCATGTGTGCAATTTCAAACTGCGTATGTCCAAAAGATTAAAGAAATCAAACCATTCACAAATTTAGTCATCTGATTTCCTTGTAAGTAAATGGCCAGCTGGTCATAATACTTACAAATATTCAATTTTAATGCATATTAGTGAAACTATGTATAATGCATATAATTAAAAATGACCTAAACGGTGAAGTGACTTATGTGACCATATAATGCATAAGCAAACGAAAACTAGATCCTAAGAACTGGTTTTGCAGTGAAGGCCTGAAAGATTAGTTTTTTTTCCCTGTTGAGAATAACCATGTCATAAGAAAAATAAGTTCCAACACTGATGTTTGGCTCCTTTCTTGTAGCTCAATTCCGATATTATTTCGATTTATTGTTGTACTAAATACGAGAAGTGCTTTCTGATTCTATTGCACGACCATATAGCTAAAATTACAGAACGGGATTATTAGTGTGCATCAGTAAAGTTAGTCACCCGATATATAACCAATCCAAAGTAAACCGAACCGAGCCTTTTACGTCCCAATGAAACGGGGTCCGAGACATTATAGCAATTACTAGTACTGAAAAGGTAGGATGTCTTGTATAACGATAGTAAGAATCAAAGACGTACCCTGTGATGAGCAATTTAGACTGTGTAACTACTTTTCTTAATCATATTCTTGATTTGTTTTGTAAATTGCAGGGTAATTCCTTTTAGCCTTGCGGATCATAATAGTAATGTGGGGATGGCTTGGGCCGGGTGATGGGGTAACGGTTTAACCGTTTTGTTAATCATTTATGTCTGGGTAGACAACATTAATTCCGTGGAGAAAATATTTTTGTGAAAAATCAGCTCAATTGAATATCGATAAGGAATTGATTAATTCTTTGCTTAATGTCCTGTTAGAAAATTGAGCAAATAACTTATCAAAACCTCACCGATATCCGACTGGGGTTATTTTTTACAGGGATCATATAAAAAATATTTTAAACAACTTGAGCGGCTCCAATTATTTGTGTAGGATCTTGAGGTGGATCCAAGGAAGAGATCTTCTTTTTAAAGGTATAAGATGGCAGGTGTCTAAATGGGATGAAAATCAAATTCTGGTAAGTGGCTGCCTTGTGCAAAAGACTTCAAGATTCACTCAGCTAGACCACCTGACTGCTTGTTAGTAATGGTTTCTGATTTTATAGATCAACAGACTCACAAATGGAAGGTATATTTGGTGTCTGGAAAAGAAGTTGAATATATACTGTGGCAGCGATTTGAATTACATGGTGGATTCTAGAGCCATCTCGTTTCTCATGAAGTGCACCATTTCGATAATGGAAAGCTTGGATTCAGCAGTAGATCGGCAACAACTAGTGGGCAAGTGTGCCGTCCTGGCATGGCAGATTTCGAAGGCCCGCATTTTAACTCGATTCTAGTCAATCCCTCTAATGTGATTCAACGAGCCTCATTTCTTAGTGTGAATTTGAAGCTTCTGTTTTTATTCCTGAAAGGCACAATGCAGTGGTCCCAGATGCTCATGTTTCTCACTGGTCTCCTCCCTCTCATGGTAATTACAAAGTCGATTGTGATGTGGCAATGCAAAAGGGGAGCACTACTGTAGTTATAGCGGTTGTGTTACGAGATTCAACCTGTTCTTCGTTTGTGGAGTTTATAGTTATACTTTGGAAATTCAGGTGCACAAACAATTAAGCTTCCAAAGCAACCTTGTTAAAGTGAGTATGTTGATTTGAAGCAGTCTATGAGAAATTCGTGAGCATATTTTATTTCTAAGCACTCAATAATTTGTTGTACAAGCACCCAATTTGAAAGCAATGGCAAGATTAGCGAAATAAGAAGACAAAACACTCAATCTGTTGGAACAATTTCCGATGTATAATCTTCCACACAATAGTTTTGATATTCCAGTCTCGACAAATATAATAACACACATTCAAATAAGTTCCATTATGCCGCAGGGAGCATAATGGCCTCTTATAAATATGCACACTTATGGGTGTTTGCTTTATTGAACAAATACACACTGAAGGGGAGAGAGAGAGAGAGAGAGAGTTTTGAAGGTCAAATCATTGTAATTACACACAATTACACGCATTATGCGGTATTTACTTATGGCCGGAACGGAGAAAAATTACCCATTCAGCACATTATTGGATGGAACCTTCTTTGACGATGAACTTCCAGAAATTGAAAACAAAGTAGAGCACCATATTGAATCACCTGCAGGCAAATATTGGCAACAACAGGGATCAAGATTTATTTATGCGAGGGAAATAAAAAATCATTAAGCCCAATTTGTCCATATTCGGATAGTTTAATTAGCGAGCTAGTACCAAATGCATGTTCTATTCGTGATGCATCCTTCACAACAAGAAATTTATTTTACATGAACAATATTATGGCCCAATTTGTCCAAGAACTGGTTTTGCAGTGAAGGTCCGAAAGATTAGTTTTTTTTTCCCTGTTGAGAATAACCATGTCATAAGAAAAATAAGTTCCAACACTAATGTTTGGCTCCTTTCTTGCAGCTCAATTGTGATACTATTTCGATTTATTGTTGTACTAAATACGAGAAGTGCTTTCTGATTCTATTGTACAACTATATAGCTAAAATTACAAAACGGGATTATTAGTGTGCATCAGTAAAGTTAGTCACCCGATATATAACCAAACCAAAGTAAACCGAACCGAGCCTTTTACGTCCCAATCAAATGGCGTCCGAGACATTATAGCAATTACTAGTACTGAAAAGGTAGGATGTCTTGTATAACAATAGTAAGAATCAAAGACGTACCTGGTTGTTCACAGGGGGCTTTATCCATCTTTCGTATATCTCAGAAGGGGGACTCCAAAAGGGGGCAGTCTTCTATCTCTCTTTTTACTGAGGATGGCAATTTATTCCCAGAGCAAAAGCTTTTCAGACGTGGTAACTGCTTTAGACGAAGATATTCTAATCGAGGCAGCACAACATTGGGATCAACTTCTTCGGTGGTTGGTTCATGTCTTGAAACTATTCCTTCCCCGGAATCTGATCCTCTGCTTTTGAATACCTCTTCCAATGACTTACAATTGTCTATTCTAAGGTATTCTAGGTTTTGCAAACACCCGATTAGTAATTCTGATGGACCAACATACAATAAGTCATGACATGAACCAACCACCAGAGTTGTGAGTTTTTGGAAAGAGTCGGCTGGTGGTGTCCTATTCCATATTCCTTTCACATTGCCTAACCCCCAAATCACTAAACCATCCAAGCAAGGAAACGCCACCTGTATAATTAGATAATAACACGAGGAATAAAGTGAACATCTAATAAAGTTATATACGGAAATCCTATAGTTTGTCCGATTTGGAATAACTAATGGAATCTCTTTTAATTAGTTAACATGAAAATATAGCATATTTTTCTTACGCAATGCACTCCATAAAACTCCATGATTTTAAACGACCCATCTAGAATCATTTAGGAAAATATTGACATTCATATGATCATAAGCTATTCTTCAACTTTTTTAATCAAATAGTTTGAATTTCATTCAAAGCTTATAAAAAGCTACACAAAACAGGTTTACAACTTATATTAAGTCTTTCAAGCAAATAATCAAATAATCTATAGTAAAAAAATCTATTAACTTATAAGCGCTAACAAACGGCCCATATGAGTCTCCTAATTTAAATATCATTTTCAAAATTAACTAATTTTCTGGAGAGATGAAATATTAGATTTAGGTCTTGTGATTAATAGTTAGAGTCCGGAAATAACACTCTTTCCTTTTTTAGTTTAAATATAAAAGTGGAGCATTGAAGACAATGATAATACAATTCGAGAAAATTCACTCATATTGAATATACACATGGACCCGACTATTCGGTGAAGGGGTACAGAAATTATACCGACGGCTTGTGGGGGGCACTTTTCATTTCAAGCACTTTAATTTTGAATGAAACATGAGAATATTGGATCAACTACTTACGTATATGCAATTGAGTTTATTTTTTTTGTAGGCTATTAATTAGAAATATTATTTTATAATTAATTAACGGTTTGGATCTTTCGAGTGGGGCACAAAAGTGAGAGCCACATACGTCGGTACGATTTATGTACCCCTTCATTTTGTACCCTTAGCTTTATCGTATGTATACATGTATACGTATATACATACATGAACTCACACACAAACCATCCAAATTTTAATGTCCCTTTTTTACTCTTGCTTGTCTCAAATTGTTTATCCATTTGACCGTTTGGATTAATCGATACCTACAATTCTAAGTGGACGTGCGAGTTTAACGAATTCACAAAGTGATTAGTAGCATTGATCACTTCTCACAAAATATTTTGCAGTGTTACCTTTTGGTTGAAGAAGGATTCTTCATCTCCACAACTGCTACAAAAACTTTGGAGATTCGCCATGCCAATAAGATACATAGAAGACAGTTCACGGAAGACAAAAAGCTCATCATCATTGGCTCCGTCTCTTTCTTCTGAAGTTTCTACTATTGCTTTCAGTTTTGAATCTGAAGATCCGCTGTCTATGTTCAAGTATCGGAGATGAGTCAGCTTTCTAGCTGTGGAGGATGAAAATATACTTTCCAGATTGGGACAGTTGTCAATATCAATATTAGTAATGTTTGGGTAGACAACATTAATTCCATGGAGAGAATCTTCTTTCTTGTTCAATCCCGTCTCCCTCAAGTTGGGTAGACCTACTAAATACAACCATTTTAATCGAGGAAAGACCACTGTTAGATTTTCAATGTCACAAACCACCGACTCACACTGCCAGATCCTGAGGGATTCCAAATTCCTTAACGTTTGCAGCATATTAGAGGGAACCACGTTCACAAGCCTGCGACAACTTCCCACAGCCAAGGATCGTAACTGACCGAAGGACCCTATCCCTTCTGTCATTATGGGTTTAAATTGTTTGTCCCATACCTCTGATATGTTATCCAAACCCACAATTCTAAGTACCTCCAACGCATGGACCACAACCTGCAAAATTAATTAATACCTCAACTCTTATTAAGATAAGCACAACATCGAGGAAAATTAGTAGAATTATTGAAACGTAACTGGAAAAAGAAAAAAAAAACCGTACCTTTTCACGAAAAAGAGGTTGCGCGGGGTCAGAATTACTAGCCTCTGTTATCGAATTGGGCCTCTTACTCGGGCTGAAGCTTATGAGGTTTGGCAGGTCCATCAAAGTCATTTCTCTTAACCGAGGAAAAATAATTTCTTCATCGTCTCCTTGTCTTTCATTTCCAACAATGACTTCCATACAAGAACATGTCTCTACTTTTAGCACTTGGAGTTGCTCAAGGCGTCTTGCAACGGAGAGGGAGAAGAGATATTTGAAGCTACAATTGGCAACACGCAATTTCGTTAAGTTGCAGAAAGACCGCGACATTTCTTGTCCTGAAGTTTGTTGAGACGGCTCTAGTCTTCCGAGAAGATTTTCACCGCCAACACATCCTTCAACTTTAAGATGCTTCAAGTTAAAGAACCCATTTCCATCCCTGTCGTGAAGCACATTTTCTAAACCTTTCACTTTAGTGACATATACCACTTCAGATTTCACTAGCAAAACTTTGAACTTGTCCTCTAAGGGAACATCTTCAAGTTTTAACGTCTTTGTGGATGGAATTTCTTCTTTATCATTGGAATCAAAAGGTGCACCAATTGATATTCTAAATCTGACTAGCTTTTCAAAGCGGAGGTTGTTGGGTGATGATTTGCCTCGTGGTATATGAACTTTTAAAGCGGTTAAACAAGTTAACGAGTTCAATTCAACCAGGCTTGCATTCCTTTCTTCTGTGCCAGTTGCTTCATCCTCCCACTCACCAAAGTGATCTGGAATGCATAATTCCTCCATCCTTGTTAAATTCGATATGACATTGGGTGCAATTTCTCTCAGGTCCTCCCCATCTCCCAAATCTAGCAGCTTCAAACAAGTTAACTGTCCAATCTCTGGTGTCAGCTTCTTAATCCCATTAACGCGGAGTATTTCGAGGCTCTTTAATTCCCCTAAACAAGATATGTCGCTCACTTCGTTTGGGAGAAGTAACATCCGCAACTTAACCAACTTTAAAAGTGAGGGTGGGAGGCTTTCAATAGCCATGCCGCTCAGATCAAGGACTTCAAGATTGGTCTCCATCCCTTTGAAAAAGCTGTCTGGAAGTGAGGAATCCTTGCTTCTCAACACCAAGGTACGGAGTTCTTTACATCCCAACTCGCTTGGAATTTCACTAAAATTTTCAGACTTCAATGAGATGACCGAATAGCCTTCAAATGTGCCTTCCTCTGGCCACTTTTTGAGATCGTGGCTCACTAGATATCTCTTCTCGCCTTTCGCTATCAATATAGCAACATCTCGTATTACATCATGCATTTTGACCGTGTTGTCGTCCTTACCTTCTAACAGCAAACAAGATGCTTTGAGGCCTTTAACCATTGTAAGTACTCTGTTTCGTACTTTTTCAAGTGTAGTACTCGGAATAGGATCAAGCAACCTCATCCCAACGCTGTATCTTACCAAATCGTCAATCGAAATCTCAGCATCTTCTGGAAATAAAGAGCAAAGCAAGAAGCATGAACGTGCATCCCTGGGTTCCAGATGGTCATAGCTCAACTTCAAGGAAGAGAACAAATTTGGGTCGATATCCAAGATGTGGTTGAAATCAGAATTTTTTAGTTGAACTAGTGCATCTTGCCATGCATAGCTTTCTTTACCTTTCAATGCTGTTGCAACAGCAAGTATAGCAATGGGCAAGCCTCCACATTCGTCACACACCTCTTTCGCTACAAAATGAGTTTCTTCATTAGAATTGACTGAAAGTTCTGCCGTCTTCATAAATAGGGACCATGCTTCCTTCTTTTCTAAGATCGGGATATAAAACTCTTTGGTCGATGCTACTGGTGCCCTTATTGAGACGCTATGAGCTCTCTGATTCGCTGGCTTCGGCATCATCATGTGCAAAAGTTGCTTCCGTGATGTTAACAGAACTTTGCAGCAACCTTCCTTGTTACCATGGTCCATTGTAGTAGGAATTCCAATATCCTCCAAGTTAAGTGGATCCCAAACGTCGTCCAATATCACAAGGTTCTTCTTCCCATTCTGTAGTCTAGTCCATAGCCTATCTTGTCTTCCATGGTCATCTAGATTTAATCCCAATTGCGCTGCAAGCTCTCCTTGAACATTTTTCTTATCTAGATTTCGGGAGACAACTGCGAATGCCACATCATGAAAAAGTCCACTTTTCATCGCTAGATTAGCAACTTCCTTTACCATTGTCGTCTTTCCAACACCACCTGCTCCATGCACGCCAATCATCTTAATGGTAGGATCTTTTAGTGCCTCCATTATCCCGTTAAAAGTCTCTTGTCTTGAAACAAAAGCCTCGTGACTTGTGATTGGGTGCTCCGGTGGAGGTGCGGGGCATGACAATGGTAATACTGTCAAAAACTTGGTGCCCCGCTCTTTGAAACTTATAACACGAGATGTCTTCAATTTGGACTCCTTGCTTAGCCGGTAACGCCACATTGGATTCGGACACCAACAATTGACGCACCAACTGTTTGATCTCACTTTGTTCACTAAAAATGCGACAACTTCATCTCGCATCCCATTTGCATCTTTTTGCCACTTCTCAACATCAGGCTGGACGACTTCTGCGTTCCTTTGGGCTCTCACGACCATTTCATTGATCCTTCTCAGTATATCTTCAAGTCCCTCGGTCTCAACTTCTAGATTGTGAATGTTCTCGTTGTATTGAAACAGATAGCCGATGTGACGAAAGGCTATTGTGTAGGCTACTTCGGAGGTTTTACTAACAATCGGTTCCACAATAGACATTTTTTTCCTCTCTCTCCTTTCCCCTCTCTCTTCTTTCTTTGTTCTTTTCTTGCAGTTTCCGTCTTCAATTTGCTGAAAACAAAAAGGTGGTGAATCTCTTTGTAGTATAAAAATAAACTTGTTTCTCTTTTTTCTTGGGAATCTAAAATTCAAGGTGGCACTCTCTTCCCACTCCTTCTCTCCCACAGATTCTATTCATTCATCTTTTCGAATAGAAAGCCAAATATAGGTATGGATAAGTTATTAGATTAAAAATATAGATCAACACTACTAATAGTAGTATATTTTGTCTTTAAAATATAACACACGAATTTTTAACAAATGAACGAGAATATTTACATGTGCACAAAAAATAGAAAGGCAAAATCTTACTATCTACATAAAATTCAAGAGTGCTTTGAAGGTTTTTGCCCAATCAAATGGATCAAACACAATTTAGAGTCAAATTTTCGATAGATAGTTTCTAAAAATGTTCAACTCGACATATCAATACAAAAGTGCAAAAGAAACTTTGTTTAATAGATTTCAAAGAACTTAAAGCATTGTTGTCGTATTGAAATTTTTTTAAGTTAAGCCATAATTGTCATTTTATTCCTTGATCATTTTCTCATCAACTTAGAACAATAGGTACGAGAAATTATTGATATATAGCTCGCTTTGTATTGCAAAATATCAATTTGATACTATTGCAAAATATCAATTTGATACAGTTATATCAATCATGAAAAGTTTGTGTAAACTACTTCATTTTGCTTCATTTTTGTGCACACTTCCAAAGCTTCCAAGGGCCTTTTTTGGAAGAAGAAAAAACCATTTACAAAGTGCCTAAACCCTAAACCTGAAGTGCCTAAACCCAAAGTGCCTAAACCCAAGTGCCTAAACCCACTATACCCTACCCCAAAGAGCCTAAATCCCCTAAAATTGAACCCCAAAATTAAACCCCACACTTAACTCTCCAAACAGGGCCCTTGGATATACTAAGAAAATGAGCAAAACGACATAGTTTTGCCGCACAACATGGCGCACAACACCTACCGCACAACACCTCCCCCGGATTCCGTTGAGTCTTCTGCATAATCCCAACAAAGTAGTACCAGAGTCTCTCTCTTTCTCTGTCTCTCTCTCTCCGATTTTGAAAAAACCCAAAGTTTAGGGGGGCCTGACTAGGTTTCTCGAGGGACTCTCTCTCCCCTGCTCCATTCTTCTCCTGGTTTGATCTTTCTCTCTCTCTCTATATTGTTTTCGTTGTCTTTCTAATCATTTCTCTTTTTTCTCTTTTTCTTTGTTTTGTTTTGATCCATGTTGGTGTTCCCATCCATTTTTCGCGCTTGGGTTTTTAAATCGACCATTTGTGGATTTGATTGAGGGCACACGGGGGTTTGCTCTTGGGGGTTTGGGGGTCCGATTGAGATGATTTGGGCAGCAGCGTTGGGATTTTGAGGTGGTGTTGCGGTCGCGGTGATTGGGGTTTTGTGTTGGGTTCTCAGGCCAATATTTTGGGATGGTTTCGGTGCTTGTGTTGGGTTCTAGGGCCAACATTCTGGGGTCGGTTTTGTGAGCAGTGTGGGTGGGGTTTTGGAGGGATTGCAGCGACAGCGGCAGTGGTAGCGGTGGGTTTGGTATTGTAGCAAATTGGTTGAGGTTCGATTATGAAATGTTTTGAAGGTGGATATGAGATGTTTAGGGTTTGTTTGAGGTGATTGTGGGCAGCATTATTGGAGGGTTTTGGGGGTCGTAGCGAGGTTCCATTGAAGGTTTTTTTGATTGGAGTTTTGAGGATTTTGAGGTGTCAAGGCAGCAACAACGGTTTTCAAGGGATGTCTAGTAGACGACTGGCTTTTCGAGGGGTTTTGGGATTCAATGGTGTTGGCTTAGAGGGGGTTTTCCGGCATCCAGAAGAATATAGAGGATTACGTGGTGTTTTGGTGGGCGAACATATTTTCTTGGGAAGGGATTTTTTGGTGGCCGCACCTATTTTTTGGGCGCATAGATTTTAAGGCTGTGTTTGGATGGCAATAATCTCAAGGAGGAATGGGAATGTGATGTCTTTTACCAATACTTCCAACGTTTGGAACAAACAGGAATAGGAATGTGATGTCAGACTTTTATGATTCCAGCGTTTGGCAAAGACAAGAATAGGAACATGATTCTTGATGACATAATCATCCAGGAATCACATTTGTAGACTGAGTGGGAATTTGATCCCTCCCTTTATCCCATGAGAATCTCAGATTCCTGGCTCATTCATTAAAAAAAGGAAATGTTGACTTTAATAAATTTCCAAAATAATTGTATCCCGCGTAAGATTACTGAATTAATCCAAACACCGAAATGTCATTCCTTCAGGTATCGAATTCCTAGGAATTCGATTCCCGGTAATCATATTCATGTTCCTACCCAAGAAAATTGCAGAGAATTTGATTCCCGGTAATCATATTCCTATTCCTACTCAAGATTCTGGTCATCTAAACACAGCCTAAGAGGATTTGTTATGCAGACCAATATTGGAAGTATTTTAGAAATATAGGAGTTTTATTTTATTATTTGAAATTAGTATTTTAGTAGGTATTTTATTTTAAACAAGATTTTGCTTTCCTAATTTGTTTAATGTAGTAGGAATGTTTATTTCTATATCTTGCTAGGATTCTGCGAATTAGGAAATTAGGAATCTTAGAGTATTTAGTTTCCTGGTTTAATGTTTCCTTTTTCTTTATTTCTTTATTAATCGGGATTCAACTTTCAGTTTTGATGTTTCCTTTTCGGTCCTACTTTTCTAGGATAAAATAAGCTGCAGGGTTACATTAAAATTTGGTTGTTTATGAATTAAAGAAAACGAGTTTTTACTCAATATCGTTTGTTAAAAGAGGGAGTACCTCTGGCTCAAACATTGTTCGTGTTTCTTTCTTGCAAATAATTTCGTAAAAGGAGGCTGTCCTGCATCAATTTGGGAGCATCGTCATTTTTGTTGGCACCTTGTCAACAATGTGGTGTTTATTTATTTTTTAGTTTTTGTCTTTTAAAAAAAAAATTCCGAGTACAGTCGTAGAAGAGTATTTGCTCTCTTTGAACTTCTCCCAATGCATTTCTTTTCCTAGTGTACTATTTTCATCTTTCAATCTTGATGATTAATGAAAAATTTCTTCACCATTAAAATAAAAAAAATAAAAAACACTAAGTAGTATTAGAGCCCCAAGTTAAGGATTTTTTTCTTCAATAAAAAAACGTATTTGGTTATTTGCTATGGTTTTCCGTATCGACCAAACAATAAAAAAACATTTTTCAAAAAATGTGTTCATATTACAATCAAATACGGGAAAACACATTCTTATCTAGAAAATACTTTTCATGGTAAATGTTTTCTACCCGAAACAGATGGAGAGTGAATTGTCAGAGTAAGTTCCAATTTAATCTCCTCGTTATCTTCTTTATCTTCTTTGCTGGATACAATACATTAGAGCATCTCCAACACACATCAACAAAATACCTAGCCAAAAGTACAAAAAAAGTACCAACTCTATTTTGCCTATTCACTTTTTCACTCTACCATTCCAACAAAATACCTAGCCAAAAGTACAAAAAAAGATGATGTGTCATTTGGTGAGTAGAGAGGCTAGGCAACTTCCCTCTCTACTAGTAGAGAGCCAAAATGCTCTGAGGCAAAGTAAAGAGCCAAGTAGAGAGCCTGTTGGAACAAGAAAATGTGCTCTTGGCTAGGTATAATAGCTAACAGGACCAATGTAGAGAGCCTGTTGGAGATGCTCTTATACATGGAATTCTGATTTGTTAACAGTGGAGTAGCGGTGTGGGCACGTGGCCAAAATATTCTCCTGGTTTGGATTTACATGCTCGAGCTCGATTGGGTACCTAAAAAATGTTTGCTAAAGTGTACACCTAAGCACATGTGAGACCCTATTTTATGTGCTAAAAACTTAGTTAGCTAGCTAAGGAGAAATGCACTTTAATGGGGCTCCCTAAAAATGTTCATTATCTTTTAGAGTGGGACCCATTTAAGTGGTGAGGGGTGTCAAGTGGTCCTACAAAATTCTCCTCTCCTTCCCTTCTCTCTATCTCTCCCCTCTTTCTCTCTCCTTAAGTCTCTCCCCAAATTTAGGTAGTCACTTAGGTCATCTCTAGTGCACTACCTAAAAAATGCTCCCTAAAGTGTACACCTAAGCACATGTGGGACCCAATTTTGTTTGCTAAGAACTTAGTTTGCTAGCTAAGAAGAAATTCACTTTAATGGGACTCCCTAAAGTGTATGTGGGACCCATTTAAGTGGGCCTCATAACCAAAAAAAACAATGGCAAATTCAACGTTATAAATGCAAGCAACTTTCTCTCTCCTCTTTCTCTCTATCTCTCTCCTCTTTCTCTCTCCTTAAGTCCCTCCCCAAATTTAGGTAGTCACTTAGGGTACTTTAGGTAATGAGGGGTGCCACCTAGGATTTTAGGGAGCCAAGTTTTGTGCATTAGAGACCATTTTTTGAGGTTTTTCTTAGCTAACTAGTTAGGGCACTTTAGGTAGTGATTTTAGGTAGTGCACTATAGATGCCCTTAGGACACTTTAGGTAGTGAGGGGTGCCACCTAGGATTTTAGGGAGTCAATTTTTGTGCACTAGAGACCATTTTTAGAGTTTTTCTTAGCTAACTAGTTTAGGGCACTTTAGAGAACTCTTTTAGGTAGTGCACTTAGAGATTAGTCTTGGATTTGGTATTTAGATTACTATTAGCATATGTTTATCGTTAGACTATAATACTTTATACTCATTTATGGATATCTTTAATTTTCAATGGGTCTTGTTAATGTGTGCCTTTGGGGCATATGATAAAGAGTGCATTAACCCTTTCATTTAACTGTTTTTGTATGGGGAATTTAAGTTTGAAATCACACTCATTAACTCCTTCATTAATTCATTTTGAAAGGATAACCTTTTTGTTTTATGGACAAAATTACGCCCATTTACTGTTAGGCGCTTCCCCATACAGTCATTATGTAAATTCACTAAAAATTTTGAGCACCGACTCGATTAGTGTAATATTAAAATTCAAAGCACCGAAAGGTTAACCCTTTTGCAGGGAATTCATTTAAATAAAAAAGGGCATTTGAAATCAATTCTTCAGCCATCAATGTTATTGCTTCTTGTTACTTTGTGTACTCTTGTTACTACAGCATTTGGTACTTTGTGTATTCTTTCTTGTCACTGATTCTTGTTACTGCCGTACATGGATATTTATATAGAAGCTTTGTTAATGTGAACAGTCTATCACAAGGGAATAGAAAAAAAAAATGGAGGGAGAAAACGTGGGTTGTAGGGAGTAAAAATGAAAAAAAATGGAGGGAGAAAAAAGTGTGTTGGAGGGAGCACAAATGAAATGGTATAAAGGGAAAAAACAGAGAGGGTATTTTGGTCTCTACAAAAAGAACTTTTTTCTTTATCCAATACATCAACTACTTCTACAATTTTCTATATAAGTGGGTGTAATTGATCTCATTTAATGAACACTAACATGTGCCTTGGGGGCACATATTAACAAAAGTCTTTATATTCAGATTAGTGGATTATTATTACGCTTCACATTGGTGGCATACTTTTCGACTCCATGTGGATGGTTTAGCACGTGTTTCATTTCTTTGCTTCCCTCTTGAGCCTATTTACCAAATTTTATACCTCTAGCTAGAAAATAAGTTTGATCGGATATGAAAATGGTCTATAAATTCAAAAGAAAAAACAAAAAAAAAAATTAAATCAAAAAGCAAAGAAGGTACCAAAAGTATTTGAGACGTTCACGTTTGAATTTTGACAATGACTTTTTAATTTGAGCAATGTCTAGAGAGAGAGAGCGGAGAAGAGAGAGCTCCTCCCAAAAGGTCCCAACATTGTTCGTGGATAATCTTCCACTAGGTACTCGAAAAGTTTGGATCGATAACACCTTTTCAAAATATGGGAGAATTAGAGAATCTTTTATTCCAAACGAAAAGAGCAAAATCACTGGTCAGGGTTTTTGTTTCGTGAGATACGTCTCCAATGCGGAGACACAACATGCAATTTTAATGACAAATGGAATTTGGATTTGGGGTCAGCGTCTAATGGTGAAAAGGGCGGGATTTCTGAAGAAACAAGATGTGCAGATGAATCAATTCAATGATCCCAATAGTGCAAATCACCACACCAACAATTTCAATAGAGATAATCGTCCACAAATTCCTCAACTTCCACGCCAAGCACAACAATGGAATCAAAGAAGTTTCAACGGAAAGAACTGTCCACAATATTAAGTAGCACAACATCGGCGGTATTAGAGAAGCTTCAATGGAAAGAATAACATGGAAATTAGGGTTAAAGAGATCTGGAGAAGGAAAGGACAACCAGAATCGAGTAAACAAGGAGAAAAACGAAATGTGTCGAAACAACACAATCAAAACTATCCGAGTTCAAGCAGTGGGCAACCGATGGCTAAATAGAAGCGCTATTGGTAAGATGAGACGCATTATTTCTGTCCTTGAAATGCGAGATCTGTTTATAAAAGAAAAAGTGGAAAGTGTTGAAATTAAACCAATTGGGGCAGATTTATTATTTTAAGGTTTCCAGAAGAAAAATCAAGAGATGAAGAAATGGTTAACGGCTTGGTTTGAACAACTGAATCCATGGCAAGGTGAACAAGCAAAGGATGAGAGATTTGTATGGCTTGCATGTTATGGAATGCCTCTCAATGCCTGGTCAAATCTTTCTTTTCGAGCAATAGGAAGTATCTGGGGTCATTTTACGAAATGGATGATAAAACTCTAAAGGGGTCTTCCTTTGAAAAGGCCAAAATTCTTATTGACACTAAATATCCAGCAAAATCAATGAAGTAATACAGGTGGATGTCGATGGCACAAGATTCTTGGTTAGGGTGGAAGAAGAAGTTTCATTCAGAATCTACCAATTCTCCATCAAGCTCTGTTTTCAAAACTACTGAGGTTGAAGATAATGACATGAACAGAATCAATCGTGACATGCATGGATTGTATCATGACAGAATGCAAAGAACCAATGGATGACATGGCAAAACAAAGGAGTTTAGTAGTTGACAGGGATAATTTAAAGAGCCCCACTTGGAGATTGTACCCTTCAAAGCAAGAGTAACCGATCAAAGCACGCCAGCTGAGACAACTAATGCATTGGAAGAGAATTTTCAATTCTTGAACCACCAAAGACGGCTAATCCCTTAATTAGTCTCGCAAATATTGCTGAGGCATTCAATGAAGCAATTTCAAATTCATTTCAGGGCTTGGACTCCTTTGTTCAAGACTTGGTAAGCCCAGTGCAAGGAGAGAACCAACAATCTGCCACCGACACTGAAGCCCAATCCAAAGAATCAAAAGAAGCTGAAAGGCCTGATCTTATAAAGAGGCAGCAGGAAATTGATAGGAATATACTGTTAACAGATGGCCCAATTTTAATTGATTCAAATGGTTTTTTCCAGACCTTCTCAACTGGAAGGAATTGATTTACAAGTGGGATTATTCCCAAGTAATGGTGGGATTTCAGTTAGAAGCCAATGGCTAGAAGATGGCACAAGTGGAAGTGAAGATCAAATTGGGGTCAGTGAAGATAACTAGGATATTGAGGGCTACGTTTCTGACACACCAGACCAAGAGGAAAGGTTAATTGCCAAGGAACTCCAAGATACCACTTCAGTTGGTACTACTTTGGGGATTGAATTTGATGACATGGATGTGAGAAGAATGAAAAAGGTGATCGAAGAAGAATTTTACAACAGCACTCTGCTCCACAGAAACAACAGGTTTGCTCCTCTCATGATGAACAAATATTCCAAATGTTGTGTTCATTATCAGAATATGGGAGGTGGGGGAAATAATGGTCTTGGTTTTGTTGAAGATTTGGAATCAGGGAAGTTATGAATTTACCAAGGAACTCCTCTGTCTGTCCTTTGAGCTGTGGGTGTGTGAGTTGGGGGTTCCACATCGGAGGTTCTTGCTAGGGTGTGTCCTTTTTTAGGTCTGTGTGGGGTGTGAATTTTCGTTCTGAGTGGAGGGTTATAGTTATGGTGGCTTATGGAATCTTGATGCATAGTGAAATCACATTCTCGATGCTGCTGAGATCAACCACAACCTGGTTGGTTAGGATGTCAAAGGAGTGGGTTGCAAGTGAGGTTTTCAAATTCATTAGGAACATGTGTGGCAGGAATGTCTTGAAACTGGTAGTGGCAATGGCCTATGGGCATGTTCTGGTTTCATTGCACCAACTACTCCTACCTTCTATCTTTTTTTCTTCTTTCTTTTATTTTCAGCTTTTCGCTGGAATTTCTCTTTTGCCTTGGCCTTACATCTGTGTTGGCCTTGGCCTTCTTTATCCTTGATGTACCATTTGTCGAGTTTTAATAAATTTTTGTTGCCGATCAAAAGAAAACAATGTGTTTATCGATTTTGTAATCAAAACAAAACTGGGATTCTAGCGGCTTGTAACATAAAAAGAAGACATTCAAATAAGATTAAAAATATTACAAGACTTGTGATATGAGGGTTTCAGGACTTATGGCGTACCTCTTTCCTTTTGTGTCCGCGACTGAAAATGAAATCGTCAACTGATCAACACCCAGTCTAAGTATTGTGGTAGATGATTTGAAGGCACCCAAAAGAGAATACTGGGATAAGGCAATTCAACGAGCAAAAGCTGTAGCAAGAGAAATTTACAAAGAACAAGTTGAATGGTATATCAAGTAGGAGACTTGTTTGCATATATACATATATATGTGCTCCATTCTCGGTGTGTTACCTATTACATATATCATTAGATATGATTGCTTGTTCATCTTTGCAAAAGTGGGATGTGAGGGCCGCCATCCTTGGATCTTTGCTTGGCCAAGAAAAGGGAGAAAATATCGTGTGCAAAAAGTGATATCATAAATGACCTGAGTATTACTTACAATTGAACGATCGAATCAAATTTTACGTATTTCAATGATCACAAAACTCAGAAGTTAACAACTAGACAAACATCCAGTAACTTCAGAAGTTAGTAACTTTAGAAGTTGAAAAGTCTCATTTAGATAATTTCGGAAGTTGAAAAGCCTCGGTGAATGGCTATTACGTGGTCAGGAAAGTGACACATAATTAAGTCAATTGTGTGACTAGTGTCCCACACCCATTTAAGATTATTGATCGAATAATTAGTTTTGTTCTAGTTCCTAACTTATTGTAAGAGAATAACATGTCTCGTAAAGCATAATAAATCAATTTTGCCAATAATCAGTTTTGTGGAACAAGAAGCTTGAAAAAGAGAAAAGAATAAAAGAGAATGATGGCAGAAGTTATTCCTATGTGCTTGGACGATGGAATTAATAAGAAGGCATGAGTTCGCTTTACCTTTTCCTAATGTTTAAGCTATAAATTATCACTTATTCAAATGGGGAAACCAAAGCTGTGAAAAGAAAGAAAAAAAATAGAAATCTGAGTTATGGCTATTAAATATTAATACTAAGACCTCATGTTTGGGGTTCAGATATAGAAAAAGTGATAACAAAAAATCGTCCATTTGAGATTTACAATTACAACAGAATTACCAAATTTAATACCTCTGGCTAGAAAATAAGTTCGAACGGATATCAAACTGGTCTGTAAATTCAAAAGAAAAAACAAAAAAAAAATTAAATCAAAAACCAAAGAAGGTACCAAATAAAAGTATTTGAGACGTGCACGTTTCAATTTTAACTATGTGTTTATCGACGTAAAAAGACTACATCAAATAAGATTAAAAATATTATAGGACTTGTGATATGAGGGTTTCAAGGCTTACGGCGTACCTCTTTTCTTATATGCGTCCACAATTGAAAGTTAAATCGCCAACTGAACCCAGTCTAAGTATTGTTGTAGATGATCAGAAGGGATTCTCTTTTGGATAAGGCAATTCAAGAGCAAAAGCTGTAGCAAGAGAAATTTACAAAGAACAAGTTGAATAATGAATCGAGTAGGAAACTTGCTTGCATATATATGTGCTCCATTGTCGGTGTGTTATTTACTACATTATTAGATATGATTGCTTCTCATCTTTGCAAAAGTACTGGGATGTGGGGCCGCCATCCGTGGATCTTTGCTGGGCCAAGAAAAGGGAGAAAATATCGTGCGCAAAAAGTGATACCATACGTCGTTAATCCCCATATCGAGTCACTGATAAATGATGCGAGTATTACTTACAATTGAACGATGGAATCAATTTTTACGTATCTCGGTGATCACAAAACTCAGAAGTTAACAACAAGACAAACATCTAGAAACTTCGGAAGTTGAAACGCGTCATTTAAATGAGGTAAATTAAATGCTTGTAGTTTGTTCCAGTTCCTGACTTATTGTCTTAAGTTAGTTTTTTGAGTTGATGTATTGTAAGAGAACGACGTCATGTCTCGTAAAACACAAGAAGTCAATTTTGCCAATAGACAGTTTTGTGGAACAAGCTCGACACTGTTGCATATAACTTTCGAGAAAGCTTGAAAAAGAGAGAAGAATAAAAGAGAATGGCATTAGATGATCTATCGAATGATTGAAGTTATGTACTATTGGATGATGGAATTAATAAGAAAGGCATAAGTTCGCTGTGCCTTTCCTAATGCTTAAGCTATAAATTATCAAGAAACTAAAGCTGTGAAAAGAAAAAATAACACAGACGAATGAGATGATCCAATGGAAGAAGGAATGAATCAATTGGACACTTGCCCAAAAGAGAAAAAAAGCAACGACTTGGATTGTGAATTAAGAAAGGTACAAATTCACCTATTCTTTTGCCATGTTAAAGTAAAGAATTGTGACCTTTGTTAAGATACAAATCAAAGTTATACTACTCCTAAACCTTGTCTTGGATAAATTGGATTTAACGTATAGAAGCCAGTTATTGCATAAAACAAAAATATTGTGCGCAAAAAAGCTTACACCGAATCATACACAAAATGTGAGTACAACAACAACAACAATAACATAACCTATTTAGTCCCCAATAATTGGGGGTATGGGCGGGGGCTGGATAGGAGACAGGCCTAACCTTTGGCAATAAATGCACAAAGTGGCTGCTCCCAGAATACCACTGAAACAGATGGATTGGAGACAGACCTAACATTTGGCAATAAATGCACAAAGTGGCTGCTCACCGAATACCACTGAAACAGTGGCCCCCCTATACCGTCGCGTTTGCTGCGGAATCATGCCCTCAAATTAAAGCCAAAAGGCATCGGAGAGGACAGACCCAAGAATCATTTTGATTTATGTGCACATTACCATGCTTCTTTCATTCAGCATCCAGAGCATTGGCGTTGCACAAATATACATAAAATGTGAGTGCTTTTTTAAAATCGTGTTTGCAAAACACAACTTAATATTTTCACATTACTCACATTCTGTGTATGATTCAGTGTAAGCTTCCTTGTGCATAGCATTTCTCTTAAAAATAGATAAAATGTTTCTTTGTGAAAGGGCATTGGACCAGCTGTAATATAAGAATGTGTTGCAAATTATTGTTGCATGTAAATTACTAGTAATTGATCGTGCAACACGATTTGAACATGACTAAAATGAATTATCAAACTATTGATCACTCCCGCTAATGAAGCCAACTTCTGGGATCTGGAGTAGGTGTTGTGCGCCAAAACGACGTAGTTTTGGGAACACATTTGAAGCTTCCAAGGGTCTTGTTTGGAGGAAGAAAAAAAACCACTACAAAATGCCTAAATCCAAGTGCCTAAAACCACTATACCCTACCTCATAGAGCCTAAATTCCCTAAAATTGAACCCCAAAATTGACTCTCCAAACAGGGCCCTTAAAAGTGTACCAAGAAAATGAGCAAAACTACGTCTTTTTGCTGCACCAATGCACAACACCTCCCCCAGCCTCCAACTTCTGCCAGTAATTTTTTTTTTCCCCCAAATGAGGTGAAAAACAAAATTCACCTAGTCAATTACGAAATATGAATAGTTGACAACCACATGTGAAACTAGTCTTGGGTCTCTCACGAATCAAACAAGAGTTACTGTAAATATTGGAATGTACAATGATCAGAAAGCAATATTCTATTCATCTTCATCCTCAGTGGAAAGTTCCAAAACATTCAAAGTATTCCTTTATAGTTTGTAGTTCAACTCCAATCCTTGTTCTTTGAAAAACCTTGTGTCGAAGTAAACCATAAATTTAGAAATTCATATAGCTCAACAAAACGAAAACAAACTTGGCTCGATATGTTTTAAACTAAAATAATAACTACTATATATATTGTATACAAGGTTTTGTTTGCCCGGATCCATTAATTAATATAGGGTTTTGTCGCTGATTTGAAATCCTGCAGCAGCAGGATATTTTTCCCTCTAGGCCTTCCCGTTGGGGTAAGGGGAGGGTTGTCGGGGTGAAGTGTAGTTGTGAGGCAGAGGGTGAGGTCCTGAGAGGGGGTGAGCCGGTTTGGCTCACAGGAGAGTTTTTATGAAACTCTGTGTATTGGGTAGATATAGAGTGAAAATTCTCTCCGATTTCTGCGTGTGTGTTGTGTGACCCCTGGGCGCAACAATTGGTACTAGAGCGACGTTGGTCGCAGAGAGTCACAGAAATTTGGGTTCAAACACACGGGTTTGAGATCAAAAAAATTACGGGGGATCAAAAATCGTTTTTGATCACAGATTCAAACTCCCCTCAACGAGACGATTCCAACAGTGCTTGTCCACCGGTCGAACGATACTGGAAACAGTCTAATGCGCCGTTTGAAGGTGGCGCGTCATAGCGCGTAGATCTGACGCGCGGATGGAGGTCGAAGACGCGTGGACTCAAGTGCGCGCCACAGTGTTACCACACTGGTGACAAATCGACTCCACATAGGACATGTCAGAGCCGCGTCAACTGGTCTCCGCTAATGTGGCTCCACATCTTCAAAATGGGTCTACATGCCACGTCACCTATGCCACGTCAACGTCAGTACGGTCAGTGGTAGTCCACGTAAGAGGTCTACGCTCCATGCCAACGGGTCAAAGCTGACATGGGGACACCGGGGCAAGGTACTGTGTATACCGGAAGGTATGGGTTTAACTGGCCGATTCTTTACGGGTTTGACTGGTTTCTCTCGGTTCCATGGCGATTTTGGGCCGGCTTCTACTGGTTTTAAGGATTTTGGGCCGGTTTGGTCCCAATTCAGTAAGGTTCAGGGGAGTTCAAGGCCGGTTCAAGGGTGTTATCGATCGATTCATGCGTTTGGAGGGTTTTGTGGGTGGTTCATGGCGATTCGAGCTCGGTTGAGGTTGTTTGAGCTCAGTTCAGACCAGTTTTATGGGTTTGGAGACCGGTTCTGGGGGATTTTGGATGGTACAGGATCATTTTGGCCTGATTTGATGTGTTTTTGAACCAGTTCTAGCTAAAATGGGTCATGTTCTTGCTGATTTAAGGAGCTTTTGGTGGTTCAAAAGGTTTTACACCCAGTTCAAGGTGTTTCAAGCCAGTTTGGGACGGGTTTAGGCCATTTCGGAGCACTTTGGGAGAGTTTTGGGTAGAACGGAGGCCAAATGGGATGTTTAAGAGCCAACCCCGGCTGTTCGGGTTGCGTGGGCCATGGAGGCATGTTCCTAGCTAATTTAGATAGTTTCAAATTCAATGTTGGACTCTGAATTTTCAGATTGAGGTCGGATTTCGTTGTTCTAGACACATCCGATGAAACCAAGGTGATCTGATGGAGTTCAGGCGGTGCTAAAGGCCAGGGTTGGAACAAGGATGAACGAGAGGCGGAGGTGGTTGGAGGCTTGTCAAGATTTCTAGTGAGTTAATCCACTTGAGCTTGTAGATTGTTCATTTCAGCTTCCAAGAATTGAACTGTGGCTGCTGGGATGGTGTGGCTAGGCGTGAGGTCGAAAAAATGGGGGAGGGACACCCCTATGAATGGAGCAGTTGGTGGGGTGCCGGTGGGGTTGGCATTGGAAGCACCAGCGACGGAGAAATATCCATCACCGCCCATTGTTGGAACTAGAGGTGGCAGATCTAAAAGGTAAGAGGAAGATTGAGAGTAGAATGAAATGAAAACGACTGTGAGATGCTGGTTGAGTCCCCAGCGGATTGTGGTGGCTCGATTTCCTTATTCAACCTTGTTGAACCAACCAACTTGAACGAGCTTTGCTTGGTCTGAACCTTTGTCTGATCTTCACGCCTGCACACTGAGCAACTTGGTTAGCACCAAACCGGACCATGGAAGTTAAGCAAGGTGCTCTGACGGTCAAGTACGAAGAAGAAAATGAAGGAAAGTGCAAGCTCAGGTCTAGGGTTTGATAGTAGATAGTTGTGTACCTCTTTGGGGTTGTATCCTTTACCTTTTATAGTGAATGCTTGACTTGCCCTCCAAGTACTGTCATGCCTAGCACGCATGGTAACCACTTGGCTCATGTCACATTTGACAATAGGAATTGAGGCGGTTACCAGCACAATCTACGAATTGTCCTTTGACACGTGTCACACACCATTGAGCTGATGTCACTCTTGACGTTGCAAATAAGGATCTGAACAGTTGTGTTGACACACATTCCATTGATCTGACGTGTCATGCCGGCCGAGATAGTCCCAGCCATATCTAAATCCAATGGTCCGGCACAATGGGGTTGCTCAGCATTGGTTCTCATGACACACATTGGTCGCACACTACCTTAGGCGGGGAGCGACTAGATGGCCAAAGTGTACGTTCTGGCCAAGTCGCGTTGTTAACAAGAGTAACGAGATATCTGGCTCTGGCAGTCGCGTTACTGGATCTTTCAGCACACCGAGTCAAGAGATTCTTGTCCATTTGGACAACCATCAGCCTTTGTCTACTGGTTCCTCCGACTTCACTACCGCTTGGCTAAATGTCCTGGAGGCCTTTCGATTGATGATGACTTCAAGACAAATTGAGTGACCCTTCTAGATCGATTGATCGATTGTTCGACCCACTACAGCACTGGTGCACCAAGAGTGGCAATATTTAACAAATCCTCGCTTTTCATATTTTTGGCTCCTAATTTGTTGATCATTGTAGCGTATAGGAGAAAAGAATTACCTTTCTTTTTTGCTTTCCTTTGTTGTAGTTCGAAGTCTACCTAATTTGGTTAAGCTGACTGCAAAAATGGCTTGATGAATTGTCTCTCTTTGGTATCTTGGATCTTCAAAATTAGCCTGCAGAAAGTGCATTCATATTATTCACGTCTATTAAAGATGGATCTATTCATTTTGTGACAAAGAATTGAGGTCTCAGTATTTGGGCGAAAAATGGAATCTATGTTCCAAGTGCTCCAGTCCCCCTTGTTCGTCTTATGAGGAAAACGATCCAGTGTAAAGAATCTAGAATTGGGAAGCAACCCATTGAAGTTCCATCCAATGTGATGGTCACATTGGAAGGTCAGGGTTTGCAAGCCCATGGTCCTCTATGGCAACTTGCAATCACATATCCACGTGAAGTAAACGTTGAGAGGGAGGACTCGGGTTTTACTTTGCGCAGTCGATAAGGCAATAGAAATGAGAAGAGTTAACCAAATGCACGGTCTATTCGGGTAAAGCTCATTTAATCTTGGTTCTTTAAATGTGAATTAATTTTGAGATTATATTCCTGCATCTTTAGTTGTTGCCTCCTTTACACTTCTGTTGCATTTTATAGCATGATATTTTGTGTTCTTAACTGGACATCAATTATTTCTTTGCCCTTCTAATTTTTTGTTAAGAAACTGGTTGAAGATTCTCAAATTATGGAGAAATTCATGAATTTGATGGTCTTTGTGAAACATTTTTTACCCGAGCCCTTAGTGTTCTAATAAGTCAATTAATGTAGCCAAAGCACGAAATCTTCCTGCTAACAGTTCACCATGAAGTATGGGTTGGATAAGAGTTGGAAAGTTCTCTGGTTCATCAAAAGGTGTAGGCAAATCCTAGGATGCTTCTCCCTCTCTCTCTCTCTCTCTCTCTCTCTCTCTCTCTCTCTCTCTCTCTCTCTCTCTCTCTCTCTCTCTCTCTCTCTCTCTCTCTCTCTCTCTCTCTCTCTCTCTCTCTCTCTCTCTCTCAACAGGATAGTCCTACCAACACAATGGAAACAGACTTGTTATAGTGGTGAGTCTGATGCTGTGTTGAATATAAATCAAGAGTCATGCACCTCCGTTATTATCTTAATTCTTGCGACATTCATCCACTCTCTCTAGCTAGAGTAGCGCCAATGTCGGGCTGAATTTTCATTTTTATTTCTGCATAGTGATGACGTTATTATTACGTTAGTTAGCATACAGATGACTTCTATTTTTCAGATGGAAGGTTAGATTGATTAAGGAATGCAACAATTTGTCCCCTCTTGTCGGTATGTATGTGTACATCCTGCATTAACTGTTAGATGGCTCTGATAAGATTCGAGAGCCAACTGAGGAAAGCAGAAACATATGGCTGATCCAATGTAGTTGTGATAAGGATCTTTAAGTGACTTACAACTATGTGCAATGTCTTAACCAGCAGTGCATGATTAGAGTCAGAGATAACTAGATAAGATAATGGAAGAAAAGTGCGCCGTTATGACATTCAGTTGCTTAATAGTTAACTGTAGTAGTTGTAAGCAATGCTGCCTCTCTCTATTTGGCAGCCTTTAGGTTCACATGAATGTGCTTCTTTATCATGAATAGTACGCAGAACTAAGCCTCGAAAAACAAGATGAAGAATTCTGATTACATCATTTTCCAACAACTCGTGTGATGTTCGAAGAAAAGATAATTTCTAAATGCGACCTTAAGGTTTGCTATACTCTTACCAACAACATGGTGGTGCGCATGTCTAAAGGATTCGAGAAGAAACTCCAACTGGTTGGTGTAGGAACAGTAGAAGGAACACACCACCGGGCACCGGCTGATCGCAAAATGTAGAAGCAAACCAACACCTGCCTAAGCTGTTCCCATAGACTAATAGAAAAAGTCACTGTACTAAACTATAACTACTGCAATTCAGGCTCCACCTGCAAAATCTGCAATCAAAGAAACAAACCCAAAAGCAACAAGTTAAATAACTTTCGATGTCAAGCAAAAAATAGTCGAGGTGAGCTTTAAATTTCGATAGTGAAAGCTCTCAACCATCAAACAACAGTAATTAAGGACGATAAATCACTTACTGCCAGTCTAAATGTCCAATTTATATGTCACCCAAAATGCGGCAAGATGTATTTTTTCTTGATTCCCTATTAGTGCAGGGATTTCCAGATATGGAAGCAATCATGACTGTCCAAATAAGCAGCCATTTGGAGTAAATCAGGCCCTTGCCCTTTTTCTTTACTCATACTCAAAGTTTGGGTAAACACTCCCAAAAATCCACTCTGACTTATTGACTCAAACCTATACAAAAGTGAGTTTACTAAAAGAAAATACTCAAATCAAATGGAAGGGGACTCAAATATTTACTCAAATCAAGGTTGACTCAAGTTTTTACGCAAACTTGTCAAGGCTATTTTCCTCTACAACCATCCTATTAACAGAATTTTTACCCAAATTTGAGCTCAGATTTGGGTTTTGTCTATTAGAGTTTTTCATATGAAATGAAGCTTTTACTCAACTGTGATCAAAAGTACGAGGAAGGGAATAAAGATGCTCTAAGAAACAGTGATAAAAATCCAGTGACCAATAGCATTTGTCCTTATGTCCACAGCTAAGCATACGTATTCTGAAATCAAGTACTTATCCAACTTAATGTGTTCGCCTAATTACAGTTTCCCAAGTTCTGATCAAGAAAAGATGCTCTCTCTCTCTCTCTCAAACACACACACACACACAAACATACACAAATGAAAAGCCATACCTAAGAGCTCGCTTCCTGCTCAGCATCATTATGGACTTCAGAAGAAGATTTCTCAGACTCCTCTGGCTTCTCTGCTCCATCGCTACTCTATTAAGTCCAAAATGAAAAACACAGAATCATAATAAGCACAAAATAAGATTTGACACAACACCATTGTCTAAAGAAAGTGCCATCAAACGAATCATAAAGATATGTATAGACGTTGATAAAGCTATTACCAGTAGTTTCCTATCAAACTCTTCCTTTGCTTTCTCGTACTCAGCCTTCTTCTTCACTGCCTTTGCCACATATGGAGCTTTCTCCTATGCCAAACAACAGCCTAGATGTTATACACAGTACGATTCTTCTTTAATCAGAAAACACAAACAAATTCAACTAGATTTCTAAGAACACATCTAACACAACAAAATTGCCAAAACTTTCACTGGAAAAATTTACTGATTAGCTTCAGGTGAATATCACAACACTGATTAAATTGTTTTAGACAAATGAATAATTTTCATTACAGCATTCGATTGGATGTGAACTTTTCAATAAGTAAAAATCTTACAGATTCAGACATGGCCTTCCATTTCTCTCCACCTGCTTTGCCAACCTGAAATTGACAGATCTCAGAAATTAATTGGTAGTAGAGGAAAGTAGACGGGGCTGCAACGAGCTGAGCGGAGCTTTGACGTGTTCGAGTTAGACTTGTTCAAAACTAGTCTAGATTGAGCTTGGTTAAACTCGAGTTGAGCCCAACTAATTGAGCTCGAGATTGGCATTTTTTATGACCGAGGTGTTCGAGCTCAAGTCATTTTACTACACAAACCTCTATAAAGAGCCAAGTCAGTAAACGATCCGAGCTATAATAATCAAGCCGAGCCAAGCTTTGAGGTGTTAAAGTTCCGCTCATTCAAAATTAGTCTAGCTCAAGTCGAGCCCAAATAATAGGCTCGAGCTCAGCTCATTTGATTATCGAGGTGTTCGAGCTTGATTTGTACTACACGAGCCTCTATAGTTGAGCAGAGCTTTTATAATCAAACCAAGCCGAACTGGAGCTGCTTGCAAACACCTTGGTTCGTTTGCAGCCCCAAAAGTAAACTTCCATTTGGTTTCTAAGAAATTACAGCAAAATAGTTATGAATTCTGCATATCTGATGTCGAATCCCTAGCAAATGAACTCAAATCATACGGATCCCAGCAAAACAACAGAGTCTAGAGTATGCTCTAAGTATATCCTGTATTAGTTACGTTTTCTCCTTTGTTTTCTTGTCAACCAAACAGAATCTGAAAAAAATAACGAAACGGTACTATAACCAACAAACTTATAAATCGAAGGTTACATCAATAGTTCAACTTATAAATTACAAGAAAATACTTGCAATTTCAAGTTTTCTAATGTGCCATCCCTAGCTATGAACTCGAATCATATGGAGCCAGCAAATTAACAATGTCAGTCTAGAGTCTAGCTACAGTATGCTCATGTATTGTTTTCGTTTTAATCCTTTGTTTTCTTAGCAACCAAACAGAATCTGAGAAAAACAATAAAAACAGCAAAACCAAACGAAGATTATAAATCAAAGGCTAGATCAAAGCATAATATCTCACAACTGAAACCGATTTGTTATCAGGAAAATTCTCCTTGTACGACTTCCTGAAATCATCCCTAAAAAAAATCCACAGAACAAAAGCACAATCAAACGAACAATAAACACGCACCAAACACCTCCACAAAAATTGAAGAAGAAGAAGAAGAAATCGATAAAGACAAAATGCAAGGGCTAAAAGCGTAAGTTAAACTGACATGAAGACGAAGAAAGCACTGGGAGGACGCTTGGGAGCACCGGAGTTCTTCTTGTTCGTTGATTTCTCCATTTTTGAAGTCGCATCGGCCTTGCGTTTCTTCACCACTCTATCGAAGCAGAAAAAAAGCGAGAAACGGTTACTATCAATGAATGAACAATGAGGAGGAAATCAGAGCGGAGAATTAAGTGTTACTCGGTGGCGAGTTTCTTGTGAAACGCTGAGAGAGAGAGAGAGAGAGAGAGAGAATAGACGTATCGAAAGTGTTGAAATGCGATCGAGCCATGAAACGCTGTGGTGTGTGATATATATAGGGAAGTGTGCTGTGGGAATGAAATGGAAATGAAGTTGAAATTCAGATGCAGATTTTGGGGGATTTGTTTTGTTTTGGTTTCTGTTTTTTGGTTTTGGCGGGAAGGAATGACGGAGGTGGTTTGTGGCAGTTTCGGACACAGTGAGGGAGGAGCCACTCGCGCTGCCTGTATGTTGAGTGAACTCGCCTTTGGGCACTGACACGTTTTTCTTTTGGGGGGTGGTTTTGTAATTTTACAACCGTTCCGCTTGTTTGGTTGTCAATTTTGAAATAACTTTTGGACTTAAAAAAGTTGTACGGGGTGGCATACTTTTTCGTCTTTAAGATCGTCCTAGAAACTAGCAGAAGATCGAGTAGTGAGTACGATCCTCGAATTTTTTTTTGTTCTGTACATTTGTGTGTGTATATACGTAAAGATCTATAGATTCTTTTTGATAATGATGTAGATTTTTTTGATGATAAACACTACACAGATCCGTAGATTTCTTTTGTAACACTTTTTTCTATAATACTCCCTTGATTAGATGATTTGTTTGTTGATTTTGGATGGTGCTGAGGAAAGAGTCCAGATCCATTTTCCCCCTTCTCTGGCGAACCGAACCGATCGCTGAACCGCACCGAACCGGTCGAACCGAAACCGAACCGAACCGAGTTCTAGATATTCGGTTTCGGTTCAGTCTTGCTCCCGAACCGACTTTATTCGGTTCACCGAAAAATGGCTGTGAACCGGACCGAACCGAACCGGCTTCAGCCCTACTCCTGGCGGTGGATTACGTGTCAAAATGGGTAGAGGCGATTCCCACTAGGACTAGTGATTCAAAAGTGGTGCTAGAGTTTTTAAAGAGTCATGTGTTGTCGAGATTTGGCATGTCACGTGCCATTATCTCTGATCAGGGCACCCACTTTTGCAATCGGTCCTTCGAGGCTTTAATGAGGAAGTATGGCATCTCTCATAAGGTGTCTACGGCCTATCACCCTCAGACCAATGGCCAGGCTGAGCTGGCCAATCGGGAGATTAAGGGGATTTTAGAGAAAACGGTGAACCCGAGTAGAAAGGATTGGTCCCTGCGACTGATCGATGCGTTGTGGGCCTACCGCACTGCTTACAAGACCGTATTGGGTGCTTCACCCTATCGGCTTGTTTACGGTAAGGCCTGCCACCTGCCAGTAGAGATGGAGCATAAGGCCCATTGGGCCATTAAGACGGTGAATGCAAGTTTGCCAGAGGCAGGTGCCCATAGGAAGCTCCAGCTGTGTGAGCTTGAGGAAATTAGGAAAGACGCGTATGAGAGCACTAGCATTTACAAAGCTAAGGTTAAGGCGTACCACGATAAAAATATTCAAATAAAACCTTTAGTGTTGGGCAAAAAGTTTTATT
This sequence comes from Vaccinium myrtillus, assembly GCA_016920895.1. Classification (NCBI taxonomy): domain Eukaryota; kingdom Viridiplantae; phylum Streptophyta; class Magnoliopsida; order Ericales; family Ericaceae; genus Vaccinium; species Vaccinium myrtillus. The sequence continues at coordinate 2,047 of JADGMU010000512.1, read as the reverse complement.
ATATAACTCGCGCATTCACCTATTTCCAGGGAAGTTGAGGTCTCGTTGGGATGGGCCGTACATAGTCCAACAGGTTTACCCGAACGGTTCGATAGATGTCTGTGACCCTAAGGATAATCATATTTTTAAAGTTAATGGGCAGCGTCTTAAACCATTTTTGGAAATCATTGACATAGGTGAACCTGAGGAGGACTTAGTTGATCCGGTTTACTCGGACATTCCGTAGTGTAGCCATTGGGCTATGTTTTACGGGTAGCTCACGCGTACCGTGCTCTTCATTGAGTGTGGACCCGACTCCTAGCAATAGGGGTACCCATCATTGACTTGGGTATTTTTAGCTTCGCACGCCGCTATTAAAATAAGGATCGTGTGCCCAGCTCCGGTTAGTAAGGGCATTTTGGGTATTCTCGTGTTTGTTTTTTTTTTTAAAAAAAAAAAAAAAAAAAAAAAAAAGTCCGGTATAGCCACCTAATTTCTATCCTTAAATTTGTGTATCTGGGTTCCGAACAATCTTATTGCCGTGTCTCGGATAGTCATAAAAGACGATTGGCTCTGATTGCTTTAAGGAGAAACCTTGAGTAATTTAACCTGTTGAGTCGTGATTTACCCGGGATTGTTTTGATGACCTTCTCTACACAAATTTAAGTGAGAAATTAGGGAGAAAAGTAGTACCCGTGTCTTTCACGTGACGAAAGTGGTGGTTTATTTTCTTTTTCTGTTTTTGCTTTTTGGTTTTTCTCGTACGTATGCCCGGATACCACGTGCCGGGCTGGACTGACGCGTTTTGCAGGTTGCATGGTGAGCGTACCTGAAATTCCTCGTATATCGGCCGAGGTCATGGTGGTTGGCTGCCACCCACAGGTCCAGTTTCTTCCCCTTGTTCTTTCAATTTTTATGTCTCCATGCTCTGGGGACATCGCATGATTCTAGTTGGGGGGAGGGTGTACTTTGTACTTATTTTTGATTTTTGCGTTGCTAGTTAGTTTTGGGGATACGGGTGTTATGCGTCTTGTAAATGTCAGTAAGCGATGAGATCTAGCTGAATTAGTATGCCTGTTTAACTTGAATGCATGCATATATTTGGCTATCTAGTTGAGCATGATGCACTGTCAAGCATGTGAATGAGTGTCCTCACATTGATAATAGCGTATCCTGAATAGCATGCCCATGTTCTTTGTATTCTGTTCTGCAATCGCATAAAATAGTAGGCTTTTGTTTTGCAAGTAAGAGACTAGTTATTTTTCATGCGTTTGTGAGGATAAATAACGTGCATAGGGGATGAAACAAGGCATTGTTGCATGATTAAACCACATATGAGTCCCCTTGACCCATCTTAAACCAGTCCGAGTCAGTTCCCGTGTCTAACCTAGGAAACCGGTGTTTTTGGTTGGATTCAAGTTGGGGGGAAAGTCAAGCTCTGTGCATCATAAGTGTCATACTGTTGTGAGAAATTTTGGGAAATAATGGGTTTCGAGGGATTAATTTTTGAAGAGGTCTGATTAGGTGCCGTGTTTTGGAAACCAAAAAAAAAAAAAAACCCATAAACCCCAAGCCTATTCAGATTCAAAAAAAAAAAAAAAAAAAAAAAGCCTTTCGGTATCGATACTGAAAAAGTTCAGATCGATAAAGGTCCTCGACCGAGATAGAACCTATGGGTATCGATACAGCAAAATGCTAGTATCGATACCGAGTGCCCTAAACGCGAATAAAAGGGTTTGACCGGTCATTCTTTCCCCCACTCTTCATCTTCTTCCCCAAACTTCTCCCTCTCTCTCTAACCCTACCCACGAAAACCACCATTGTTAACCACCTTCAAACCTCCATAACTCCACCAAATCTCACCCAAATTCCACCAAACTTCACCAAAACACTCCTCTTCTCCACCTCTACCACATATACCTCTCAAATCCTTTCCAAATCCCTTATCCTTCCAGATCTAAAAACCTATAATTCCAAAAACCCAAATTTTCTAAACCTTTTTCAAAACATGGCACCTAAATTCCCGCTAAACGGCTCAAAACCGCTCCTCCATGGCACCAAAGATCAA
>JADGMU010000511.1:0-43096 GCA_016920895.1 Vaccinium myrtillus | reverse complement strand
CCAAGATTTTGACTAACTTAATACATTTACTAGCGTCATATTAATTAAATCATAATTCGGACCAACAGTGTTAATATTTTGGCAAACAAGTACTAGTATTATTCTATCAAAACAGTACAATAATTAAGTTCTTATAATTTAGATCACTAACATTCAGAATTTATCATATGGTACATCCTTTCATTAGAGCATTTTCCAAATGTGATGAGTATAGTACTAGTCAGAATTTGTGACTAGCGGCCGCCTTTGAGTGCATCTTATCATCATTGGAACCCAGGGTGGGTGTTGTCCCGAAGAATAATACGAATAAAACTTGAAAATATGGTCACACGATTATTATTGCGTTTGAGGAAAGAAAGTATTCTAAATAAGGCAAAAATGCGTCTGTGCCAAATTTTGTTCAAACAAAAATACTTGTATAGGAGTATTAAATTCTCATATCCAGATCCTCTCTAGTCCATGTTTTAGATTGGAAGAGACAATCCACATCTGGATCGTTTATTGGTACATTTAATGGTTTGGATGTGCTCATGAACTCTTACGAGTTAATAAGACATTCAAACCATTGATTGTAGCAAGTGCAGTACAGTCTCGATCACGATTGTTTCTTTGGATCCAAAACATGAATCGGAGAAGATCGATCTCCTTCATTCTCACGTGAGAGACAGAGAGACCAAACAAAGCAACACTTCAAAGTCTCCAATTTAATACCACCTAACACAACCCCAACCTTCCTCCCCATGTGGGTTGTGTTTGATACAAACGTGATTATTTCTGCCATGCAAATTAGTTCGAGGACCAACCACCTGATAAAAACAAAAACAAAAACAAAAAACAATGGACACCCGTATCTCCACCTAACTATTTGAGCATCATGACAATGAGTCCGAATATTCCTAGTTCTATTTCTATCAAACAAACAAACAAAGAAAAGGGTGTAGAAGAAAAAGTAGATGGGAATTGCCATTTACTCCAACTATTGTTGGGTAAGCACATATGATGTTTGGGTTCCACTCACACTTAAAAAAACACATAAAAAAATACTCCATTCTTCCGGGACCCATTGTGATATTCTGAACCGTTGATCTTGTTTAAATGAGTAAAATAAAAGATCCTGCAAAATTTCAGCTCAATTAGACATCAGTAAGTATTTGATCCACACAGTTTTAAAAACACTAGTTTTTGTCATAGTTTTTGGAAAACTGTTTGGATCAAGAATTTGCCATTTTCCGATTGAGCTGAATTTTTGCAGGACCTCCTATTTTACTAATTTAAACAAGATCAACGGTTTAGAACATCGGAACCTGGGGGGGTGCTATGCATCCCCATGCACAGCACCGTGTCGCCGCCGCGCCGGCATTTTTTTGACGATCGGAGACATTCACCGTGTAGACCTCGTCGAATACTACAAGTGTGCCAAAAATCAACTTGACCGGATATCTTTTAGTGCCTCATCGGAATACAAGTAACATGAAAAAGTGGTGTTTGTGTCCATTTGTATTCCATTTGTTTTCAAAGTATTTGTGTTCCGATAACCTACTTAAAGATATCCGATCAAGTTAATTTTTTGCATACTTGTAGTACTCGACGAGGTCTACGCGGTGAACATCTCCGATCGTTGAAAAAATGCCGGCGCGGCGGCGCCACAGGGCTGCACAGCACCCCCCCTAGTCCTAGAACATCATAGTAGGGCCCAGAACAAAATTGTGTGTTTTTTAAGTGTGAGGGGAACCAGCCCCATGATGTTTTGGTTCAGCTTTAATCGAGTACCCCACTAATCGACGGTGAAATGTGTCTAAAAAATTAAACGAAATACGTGTAAGTTAGTTCGAACATTAGGAATTATAAAACTAACAGGAGCCATTATTTATTGACTTGGTACCAACTATTGTTTTTTTTTTTTTTTTTTACACGGAAATGAGAAGATTATATTAATGAACGCCCAACGGTACTTACAAAAACGGAATTCATTACAAAGATCTCGGACAAAGCCAAACTAATCATCTTAACAGAGAACAAGAAACGCACAAGGCAATCGATGTGTTTCACCCTAACCCAGACATGGCCTGACGCAAACAGCGGCACTTACAAGATTCATACCTAGAATCAGCATCTCTAAAGAGACTTAGTGCTAATTAAAGATAAAAGACAAAGAATACCCAGACGATCGGATGGACTCCAACCAAACATGCTCGCACCAATGAACTCCCAAAACTACAGATCTTCAAAGCCACCACGAGTTGCCCTGTCAGCGGTATCATGTCGATTAAGAACACTGTTGGCACAGATACCATTGTAAAGCAACCACGCCTGAAAATACCCGATCTGTAGACGAAAATTCGTCCGGAAGACGAAACTAACAACTCTCACAAAGCGAGAGACATAACCCTTTCAGATCAGACGACAAGTCGTTGATCTGGAGAGACAAAAGAAAAGGAAAGAACGAACGAAGAAAATAAATAGTACCATGACCCTCCCCTCCCACCACCATGGGTATTGAAACCCTAGGGGAGAGGGGAAGGAGGAAGAGTAATATTAGTGGTGGCTAGGGTTTTCGGAGAAGAGAGAGAGAGAGAGAGTTGGTACCAACTATTGTTGGGTAAGTACATATATGATGTTTTGGTTCAGCTTTAATCGAGTAATCTGCTAATCGAAGGTAAAATGTGTCTGAAAAATTCGACGACACGTAACTTAGTCCGAACATTAGAAATTACTCCATAAAAGTAACATGAGCCCGTATTTATTGACTTGGACAAGAAAATAATTGATCACAAATGATGTGACCTCAAAGCTCATAAGTGTCGTTAACTGCGAGATTTGTTCTTTTTTTCCTTAAAGGCTTTGTCCTCTATTTTGATTGCCCTAGTCATGATTTGCTTGAATATATAGGATTAATATTGTGTTCTTTTTCCTCTTTTGGTGTAAGCAAAAATATGTCAGTGCAATTGACAACAAAATAGGAGAATTACAACCCCTGTTCTATGACGCACGACTTAGGGTTCGCAAAGACGCATTAAGCCAAGTTATTCCACAACAAAAACACACACCCTTAAGTCAGCTTCGTCCATGATAAAATCTGGGTGGGAAGTATAATTTCTACTACGAAATGTCCGAATTCCTTCAGACTTATTAGTATTGGGTTGCATTTTACATTGCATAAGGGTAATACTATAAAAATTATCATAAATCTGTGGAACAAGCTGACTTTGACTTACTGACTTATAAGTGCTAAAGCCATTTTAATTTTTTTTTATCGGCTAAAGCCATTTTACGTTAAGTCAGGTGTTGCGGACTACTGAGACTAGGATTTACTTGATCATAATTTCGAATCAGACAAGAAGGTCAAGTGGTTAGGGTAAGATCCAGTCTCCACTTAAACTGCATTGATCATACAAAAATGATAGATACACACCCTTTGTGCCACTCCCCACCACACGCTCACTCACATAGGGTGAGGGTGTGGTGGGGAGTGGCAGAAAGGGTGTGTATCTATCATTGTTCTTGATCATAATTTGGGCACACGGGGGCCTATTATGCCAGCTTGTCCTAAGCTCAAAAACATAATCCATTCACGTTTTAGAGTTCACCACATGACAAACTGTTCGAAGAAAAATAAAGTCGATCGGACATCATTAGCTCAGTGAAAGAACGAAAATATTCTGGGGTGTATTTGTGAATCGTTTTTTTTTTGTTCTTATCTTGAAAAAAATATAATTTCTTCACTAAGTTGCGGATGTCCAATTAATTAACTTTATTTTTTATAGGGCTGTTAATGCATCGGGTTCTACAAAGTGAATGGTTCGGATCATTTCTTTAAGCTTGGGACAACCCCGTATGCCGTGCCTTCAGCACAACAGGCTCCCCGTGTCCACAAGGTCGAAAAATCACATTTGTTGTCGTGATCTAAACGAGTTCTCCTGACGTGTATAACTCTTTCACCAAAGCCCTTCTAAATCTCAATTATTTTGGTCCCACCTTAAATCCACAACAACAATCCAAACCGTTCAGTGGGCAATCCAAACGTCCATTCCTTATGCCTCGCAAAATACATATGCGAGAAAATCAACTTGCGCGGACATCGATATATATACTGAGAAGATTGCATAAGATGGGGGCCTTTAACATCACGCACATACATTTTGTTCATATCTTTGTCCATTCCTCGAACAAAAGAAAACATGAAATTGTAGTTATTCCTTTGTCCCCAAGGCCCTCCCATCAGTTAAGGCAAAGCCTTACTATATCCAAAAACACATACGAACAACAAAAGATGTCAATATAAAAAGTACATTGCAATACAACATTCATCTGAAACCCCATTAATAAATAACCTCAATCAAACTCCAAGGAATTAACAAAGTGGTCTTGCCTTGTGATTTAGGAGTTTGCTCCCACCTAAGGTCTGAGGTTCAATTCCCCTTTATCAGCAAACTCTTAGAGCTACTAGGGGATTATGTTCGATCGTTACCTCCAGAACTCCGGAATTAGTCGAGGTGCTCGCAAGCTGACCCGGACATCCGGTTATCAGAAATAAATAAAAAGAATATAAAAAATAGTAACCTCAATCACAAGCCCTAATCTATTCAAATGTAACATAATCTTATGTTTTTGAAATTTGAATATCATAAGATAAGACACCTTACCCGAGACTAATTGCATGTGCAGTGGGATACCAAGTTATAAAAATAACATATGGCGACGTAATCACAACAGCATCACTCAATTAACAAACACAAGACAAACCAACATACCAGGCCAACTAGTTGAAAAATCATAGTAATTCCTAAGACAGAAGCAAGAACTTCATTCAAATATAATGTCTGAAATAGAATCTACCGACGATGGAAATCAGCATAGAGTCCTATAAACTCACACACACACATTACCGTTCAAACAAATATCGCATATCATAGAAGAGTTCTACCGAAACTCAGTACAACCACGAGAAAGAGGTGGGTGCTTAATCTTCTCATTCCTGCTCGTATTGCTGGAGCAGTTGCTGGCAACCAGCCAAAGGCATGTCCTTCATGAACCCCATTGCATTGGCAAAACGATTGTACGAAGAAATCCCGTTGTTTCCGGTAAGGATCACGCGGGAACGATCACGCCCTGAGTCCGGCTTTGCACAGTCGCTCTGGGGGCTGCTAACGAGCATGACATCACAAAGCTGGTTTGCATGGTCTTCTCTCACCTTGAGTTCGTATTTACCTTTCGAGTCTGTTGTAGCGCCAATGCTGTATAAGAGTTCCTGTGTCTCGCGGTTTTTGCATTCCACTTTGACCTCGGCACCTGTTTTAATAAGAGTACGGCAATCATACATAAATCAACCGTATGTTCTTTCCAGTTGTCAGGAAAGCTTATCTGTGAGAAAAGTGAATTAAACGACAGGAACAAAAAAGTTATAGGAATTAAATTTTCCACAACACATGTAGTTAAGACTTTCCCACAATGCATAATCCTACGTACTATAAAAGGAAGTGACTTGAGGGGAAATGTTTCCTCAAGAAAACTTCTGAAGTAGGATCCACATCTCCTGAGACAATTAGAAGCATCCAACAAACTCTCCACGGCCTAAGAAAACTCATTCACAAGGATAATCTATTTAGTTGATCAAGCTGGTTATTTCATCATTGTGAGAAACTCTCAAAGAAATGAAACCTCAGTTATGCCTAACGAAACAAAAAAATCACTAGTTAGTTATGCCTCCTAGATATAGCAATACAAGGCTGAGAAAATCGGACAAATCTCTTGGCGCCTAGCGACTTTTAGAACACTGAATCTAGTTGCTATTATATGGCCTACTAGAACTACGTGACACCCGAACTAGTAGTCATGGGCACCATATCATGGAAACCAACCGAAATGAACTTGTTTGTTAGGAAAGTGATAATCCATGCATGTGAGGGAATGAATAGTACTAGCAATGACAACACCTCCAATTTGTCTTTCTATTGCCAGTACCATTTGCAACACATAGGTGGATCCAACACTTACAGGAAAAAGAAATCGACAGGAGTGCACACTGGACACGAGACATCGACAGGAGTGCACACTGGACACATACCGAAAGCTGGATAGAAGTTTCTGTGTTGTACACAGTACACGCAAGTTAGTAAATGTATCCATGTATGTCACTTGGATCTCTATAGATGGGGCCATGCCTGGATCTGGTATCTGGTCTAAGGCCTCGTAGAAACCAGAACCAATGGGGAAAGACCATGCTACATAAATGCTACATTTCAAACATCTATTTTACAATATATATTTATACTGCTCATGTAAAGCTACAACCAATGTGTATCATTCAACTCTCAAGATATGATCTATAAAGAACAAATGCTGTAGATCTGATAACCAGAATTTGGGAAAGCGAAAAAATCCACCAACGTGAGTTTGCAGTAAGCAAAGAACTTTCATCCTTGACGTGTTGCCAATACCACTACCACCCCACAAGGTAACTAACAGATCTCCCTAGGGCATGGATAGGAGAGGATACTGTACAAAGGCATATCCACCAGGCACACTCACAAGTCACATGGTTCTGGCCTTCTGGGAGTGTAGTATTACCAATCTAAGAAGTATATGCATCTATATGAACAGAACAATATTCACAATCCAAAAACTAAACCCGTACATTGCGAAGGTGTATAGGAACTAGGGGCCACAACCTTTTTAACAGGAAAAAATAAATAATTTGGATGTTGGAGAGGATGTAAAATTTAGTTTGAAAATATTTTAGTAGATCTATTATCTATAAACTACTTTTGTTTAATTTTGAAGCATAATCAATTTTCCAAAAAAATGCGTGCATGCTTTTTTCTTGAGCAAGGAATATAAAGCTATTGGTGATTGAATTTTTTTTAATATTTAGTAAGACATTGGATAAAAAGTGATTGTTGAAATGTTCTTCACAGCCACAACGCCGCCGAATCCAAATCCAATGTCCGCCACCGGATACATATAGGCAGCTTTTCACACTCACAGTGTTGTGCCAACAGTAATGTGGTGTGCTGTGTATGTAAATACTATGTATCACACAGCACCAGGCTTCGTTCATGTAACCTACGTACAGATCAATACAAATACACGCATAAACGCTATGGATCAGTCATAAACATATGCTTTATCTATCTTTACACCCAGATCGGGACAAATACACACGTATATACTCCATGGATCAGTCACAAACACAGAAACATTCCCATTTCTGTACTCCCACGCATAATTTTTTGATAAACTAGGCCGAGTTCAGCTGCAGAATTTTCGTTATTCTTCGACTGCAAGTTGTCAAATCAACAAATCATCCTCCTCCCATACACATTTTGACAACTGGTAGTCCAAAAAAATACCGACAACACGTAAGATTTTCCAACAAAAAAGTTTTTTTCCTCATTTGTATACTTTTAAAATACCAAAATTACACGACTTTTCGTAGGATCGGAAAATTAGGAGAGGGAATCTGTGTTTGTATGCATCTAGATGTATATATCTCTAGAAATGTGTGTACATACAGATCAATTGTTAAAAGGAGGAGATGAAAGCTTTGAAAGCAGAGATGGATAAAATACCGGCAATGGGGGTGGTGAAGGAGGTCTCAAAGCCGGCACGGCAAGTGTCGCAGTAAACCCTACCCTCGAGGCGAAACGGCTTCTCCATGGGCCGAGCTGCAGTAACGAGGGCCGTGACAAGACAGAGCGCCAGAATCATCATCGTTCTCGCCATTGTTTTTTTTGCTTTGCTTCGATTGCTTCACAAACGGAGAGATTACAGAATGTGAATATGTAGAGAGAGAGTAAAGTGAAGTAGGCCAGCCCAGTCTCGATGGGGAGAGAAGAAAGTGGAAGTGGTTTGGGAGGGGGGAATCGTGTGCGCAAAGGAATGGGAGAGGATTGTACAAAGGTTCTCTGTGAGACTGCCACGTCAAAATAAACAAGCAGTGTGAAATTGACATCATCAATTTTTATACGTATATAATGTTCGAATTGTTTTTATATAAATCAGCATTCAGATCATGAGAATACCAGGTATACGGTTGTTTAATTATTGTATTTTTTTTCAAATTCATACGTCGTTCATTCAGGATCCTAAATTATGAATGAAAGATACGAAGATTATATCGATTGTTTACAATTATCTAATTCAGATATTTTTTTACTAGACCACTCAAATAAATGTTTTAAAATTATTAGACGGTTCGGTTTATTTGTTTGAGACCTCAAAGTGAGAGCAAAAAAGGTATGTGGCTAGGAATTGAGATACTTTTTGTACGTACATCATAAGTCAGAGACCAAATTACCCATCAATCTAAATCTATAACCATTCCAATTGAGGAGCAAAATTGGAAAAATCAAGCCAGAATTGTCGAGCCATCAGTTTAGCCATCTCTCTCTATTTTATTATACAGGATTGATGTGACGACTTTAATAAGAAAAAAGATTTGAAAGTGAGAGAAATTTAGAAGTTTCTTTTTTTCTTTCAAAGGGTAAAACGAACGAAGAGGTAGAGGAGTACGTTTCACCTAAATTTTCATTATTTTTTTTTTAGAGAAATAGTACTATAATGTTATGAGGAGTATTATAGATAGCAAACTTCCGTCCCGCCAAAAAAGAAAAAAGAAAAAGAAAGAGAGAGTATAAATAGCTAATAGATGGTTGGGTTTAGACTAAATTAATTTTTTTGCTAAAGAAATTGATACTATTTAAGTACTCCTATTTTTTCTTAATTTTTCTTTACAAAACTTTATGTCACATTATTTGTCTCAATAAGTGGAATCGATATACAAATCAAAATCTAAAGGATTCATGATGTCGCTAAAGGCACGACAAAATTATTTTTCATCTTTTTCAATTTTTATTTGTATTTAATAAACTTTTCTCAACATTGATCTATAATAATACACTATTCTTATTTCACTCGTCACCCCAATGAATTTGCCCTCTAAAGAAAATGCTAAAAGATGCCTAGTGGACTCATGTTAAGTTTGAAAAACGTATTGAAATATGTGAAAAATGTATAAAAGTAGGTATAAATGTATTAACAAATGTAAAATGTGCACATGAGTGCGTGCTTTTTTTACCCCATCCGTTCCAAATTGCTGGTCACTTTTGAGAATTTAATAAATGCACTCACATTAAAATGTTCAATAATTTTTAAAAATGCCCTCATATTTTAACTTTTGGATGAAATGATCGTGGTTGGTAGATGTGTTATTTTGGAAAATTAAAGTAATTTCCGTTCTAACTTTTCAAAGAGTACTAACAATTTAGAAGATCACAGAGGAACGAGCAATTTAAAATGGAGTGAGTTTTTGAGAATAAAAATTTTCGTTAGGGAGGGATGGACGCGGTTGGAGAGAAACGTGAATACGACAATTGTAGAAGAATAAATTCCCCGGTTGTTATTGAACGTGATTGCAGCTAGCGGTGTCGGTGTCACAGGGAAATAAAGATAAGGTAGTGGTACGATCAGGTGCGGTCAAGCCTAGTGATTGTTTAGCGCGTAGAAGAAGCTCGTCCGTCTATGACGCGGGAATACACGGTTCCGGAGCATCTCGTCATCGCCATTCGCTTGATCTTTTATACGGAGCACATATTTTTCCACCTCTCGTTTCATACCATATAAACCCACTATGGGCCCTCAGACACAAATTACTATGAGCCCAAATTTAAGAAATTTTCCAGTGCCGAGCGTGTACCATGTGGCGGTATCCGTTGCGCTTTTCGGCTGTCTTTGGATGGTCTAGATTTTAAATAAACTCTTATTGGTAAGAGTTTATTCAACATCCGAATCGTCCAACAGCCGTTAGTAGTTTTGGCTTCATTCATGTCTTTCGATGTAATCGGTGCCGGATGGCGTTATGATATGATATGATGACATTTTCAAAAAAAAAAAAAAAACATCCGAATCGTCCAAGTCACTTTTAGACGGCTGTGATGGGGTGTTGCGGATACTACTTAAGGCACCACGTGGTACCCGGCCTGCATGAGCAAAGGATTAAGAGACAAGAGGATTGCCCCAACGTGCGGATTTTTTATAGTTTGAAAAATTTCACAAATTGCCCCAACTTAATTAAAATGCATACAATTCTCAAGTTTTTTTCTTCATTTCAAGAGTTGATAGGAGTATTACATAAGAGGCAATGGTACATTATTATTGAAATTGAAATATAATACTCCTAAGTATTGAAACCAATTATAAAGCAAAAATACATATGTATAGCCGTATATCTACGTTATAGTTAATCTATTAATTTATTAGTTATTTCTTTGCATAAGCAAATAGAAAAAATAAAATGCATATAAATCTAATTTTTAACTCTACTAACCTAAAATTCTGACTCCGCCCTTACCGGCCGGCACTGAAAATTTCTCATAAATAACCAATTGAATGCTAAAGGCTTAACACTTTGCCTTGTTTGGCTACTCCAAATAAATGCAACAAAGAAGAAGAAAAAGAAAAATCCTCACTGTCTAGTTATTTAACTCAGAAATTAACCATCCTCACATCTTATTAATCTGTAGTTCGGTCAAGAGAAAGCGTTTCAACTCCTAATTACAGAAAGAAATGAAATAAATGCACGTAAATATGTCTGTAACTATATGTGCACTTCATGAATGAATAAAGAAAAGGGTGGATTAATTAGGAGGAGAAAAAAGATCAAATGACAACAATATGCTCAACCACAAAGCTATTAAGCATTTGCATTTTCTCGTCTTGTTTGATCTATCTTTCTTACGGCACGGCGAATTCTGACAGCGGGTTTCGGGTTCGAGGTGTTAATCTCGGAGGTTGGTTGGTCGTGGAAGGATGGATTAAACCATCTCTTTTTAATGGCATACGAAACAAGGATTTATTGGTTAGTAGATGCACGCGTCTTGATGATGTGTATATATAGTTTCGTCGATTTTTTTTTTTCGTTACATTTTTATAACCTTCGTACATTTACGATTTTGTTTTTTGGATTTTTGTTAGGATGGAACGTTTCTCCGGCTTAAGTCACTGAAATCTGGGAAATATTTATGCCCAGAGAAAAATGGAGAAAGAGTTGTGCTCAAGGACCATATTAAGACTTTTGATCCCATATTTAGAGTAAGTTAAATTACCTTCTTATTATATTACACGGATTGACGTTAAAGTTGTTTAATAGATTATGAATAAACCCAATAAAATTAACCAAACATTTTACAGAATAGATTATGGATCCCTTCCAGGGACGGAATCAGAAATTTCACTACGCAGGGGCGAACCTATATAATACATAGGAAAATTAGTTTTTTCTATGTAATACTAGAGGTTTTTTGTTTTCCTTGCAGGGGCGACCGCCCCTACTGGCCCCCCTCTGGCTCCATCCATGATCCCTTCCACTAATTTTTTTTTGTCTTTTTGACAATCTTTTTGGTAGTTTTCTCTCAAGTTTTACTGGATTCTGGTCATTTTGTGGAATTAATGTTTGTTTTGGCGAGAGGAATCAAGAAGTTCTAAAAATATAGACCGGTTGAAACAAGTTCATTAAAGACGGGAAAAAGTTTAGAAAAGGTAGTCTTTTTAGTGTCTTTATCATCATAGTATATGAAACTTTTTTCAATTTTAGTTTATATTTTGGCAAATGTTAGTGCCAAAACTGCTTTTAATTTTGCCAAAACTCCAATCATTAAATGTTTGTACTTATGTGCAATGTAATGATACGTGTAAATTATGAACAAGAACTAAAAAACAAAGTAACAAAAAGTTTAAATATAATTTACCCGTTCCAGAGGAACTGACGAATGGATTTTGTAGTTGTCTTTCTTCAATATATATATATATATATTTTTTGCGTTTATTAGTTTTGCGTCAAGCTTTTTATGATTAAAGGTTACGAGAGAGAAATCAGAATTTTACCCAAATATTTTGGGAAATATTCAAGAAAAGACAACTACAAGTCGTAATAAGCCATAATTTTATCCAAAAATGATAAAGGTACAACAATTAGTATCTAAAATGATTCAAACACACTCACATCGTGTGTGGAGCTCATGTATACTTGACTCATGGCTCCAAGACACTCACATGGTGTGTTGGAGACAATTGCCGTCCACTTAACACTTTTGAATTTTACCCGATTTCGATACTTCTTGTCGAGGCGAATCTATAATCATCAAAATCTTGACCCAAAATTAAGAAACGCAAATTTTCTTTTTGAATGAAGAGAAAAGTACAAAATCCTTCAGTTGAACGGTTAGCTCAAATAGTGTTTTGGACCTCTCTTTGTTAAATGTTGTGTTTTTGGGTTTATCTTCTCCCCGGATGTTGTGTGCAGTTGTGGAGGATCAACGAGACTACATTTAACTTTAGACTCCATGACAAGAAATTCCTGGGACTGGACAGTGATAGAAATGGGCCCCCATTCCTCCTGCACACTTCAAAATCAGCTGGCCCATCACAAACCTTTGAGATTTCGAGACATCACCATAACTCCACCCTAATTCGAATCAAAGCTTCTAATGGCTTCTTCTTACAGGTTTGTTTTTTTTTCCCCTTTCTTTCTTGTTTCTCAATTTTGTTTCTTGTAACAAACAGCTACTTGAACATTCAACTAGGTCAATGCATGTCACGTTAAGGTTTGCTCCTTAGATTTTAAACCTCCTGGGATTATCAACAATGCTACAGACACAACATCTAAACGCAACATCTGACTATCCGAGCATCAACACTCACATGAGTTGGAACCCACGGGTCGGACCCACATATGGGTCCCACACCCAAAGTGATTGTTGTGTATTGATGTTGTGTTTTTTGGATGTTATGTCGGTAGTGCTGTCAATTCTTGGGGAGACGTTCATATGGATTTTCCCCGGCTTTATTAGACCTCCGTTAACTAACGGGGTCACTGATTGGTTGAGGGGTCTGTGCAAACTATCCCGGATACCCTGAGTTATGATATATATAAATATTATAAGAAACAAATGGTACATACTCTCATACCACAAGAAAGTTGTAGTGTTTAAGAAAAGTTTGAGTTTGTAGATATTACATGAAATTCTGGATTTCGGATTTTTGCTATGGGAAATTTGTGGTGAATTTGGGATGAGATTTTGTGGTGTTAGTCATTCTTGTCACGAATCACAAATGTTTTAGTGGGGTTATTTACCGAAAAATAAATTCTGCTGGGTCATATGGCATGCAATTTTCGGGGTTGTGTATTATATCTGGACCCTGTGTTTCGGATACCTTCTGGAACCCTGATTTTGAATTTTGGCCTCTTGGACTTTGAGAAACTTCTATTCTGATGCTTTTGGCCTTGTTCGGATGCCTTCTCACCCAAAAAAATTTTCGGCAAAAAGTAAACTTTGGGGTCCACATCTGATGCGTTTTGGTAGATGTTATATCATTCCTCTGACGCGTAACTTGTCCTCTGACGCGTTCAACCAATATTATATCATTCCCCTTCACTTTTGGCAGACAAAAATTGAGTTAGTGGACCCCTTTCACCCCAAAACCCAACGTGTAATGTAATTGTCCTCTTTCCCTCTCTAAACCCATCGTGCAATTGTCCTCTGTCACTTTAGTACTCCCAGACTTTGAAAAGTCATGGGGGTGGACCCCATTGTACCCTTTTTGTCCAATTTTTTTTGGGTGAGAATGCATCCGAACAAGGCCTTTTAGATTCTACATTTTAGAAGTAGCTTTTACAAACAGGGGTGGACCCAGGGGTGCAAGGGGAGTGTTTGGCCCCTGCACACTCCGCTAAAATTTGTAACGATTGACAAACACCATCTATACTTGGAAAAAAGTTGTTTTATCAGAGGATCGTACCTTATGACAACATTTTGTGATTATTAAGGTTATACCTTATAACTCATAAGCTCATTGAAAACATTAAGGTCATTTTGTGGAGAACTCTTAAAAGCAAATATATTGAAGTAGAAAAGAGTGTTCTCCGTCATTTCACAGGAGTCTTACCAACATTTAGAAGTTCTAGCAAGGAGTAACTCTAGCTTTAGCATAAGAGCCATAGATACGTAATTCGCGTTCAGCCTTTACCTTAATGTTGCCTTCGCTAGCCTAAAATCTTGTCTCTGCCGCTACTTGTAGGTACATAAGGAGGGGCATGTGGTAGCTGATTGTGAAGGGGATAGCGACTGGCAAAACGATGATCCGTCTGTTTTTGTACTTGACAGTGTAAGGCAACTTGACGGCGAGTATCAAGTGACTAATGGCTATGGCCCTCTTCTAGCGCCCAAAGTTTTGTGGGTACGTGATTCAAAATATCTGGAAAACCTTATGCTCATTTCCAGTATGGCCATTGCACCAGATATCATGAGCTGCTAATTCGTGTTTTTATTTTTCGAGAGGTGTTACAATGTTACGAGTAGGATTTTTTTGCAAACTGGTTATGATGTCCACAATTTGTTGTAGTTACGAACAAATGACCTATAATGGAGTGCATATCAGGATCACTGGAACACATTCATAAGGGAAGAAGATTTCAAGTTCATGTCGCGCAATGGGATTAACACCGTGAGAATTCCAGTGGGGTGGTGGATAGCCAAGGGTCTGACTCCACCTGCACCATACGTTGGAGGGTCCTTGCAAATCTTAGACAATGCCTTCTCTTGGGCACTGTAAGTAGTTTTCACCTCACTTTTTAATTCTTAAGAATAGTCACGATAGGCCATGTCATTCTAGATGAATTTTTTGTATGATTGTTTTTGACACTTACAGTGACAATTGTAGAAAGTCGCGAGTAACTATTAGAGAAGTGGTTATGTTTTCCTACTACTACCTCTACTGTTATCTGGTTGCTGTTCTGCTGCAGAAAGTACCAAATGAAGGTTATAGTTGACCTACATGCTGCACCAGGTTCTCAAACCGGCAGCACAGTTAGCTCTTCCAGAGATGGCTTTATGGAATGGGGAGAGACTGACGAAAACATACGAGAGACACTAGCTGTTATAGACTTCTTAACTGCAAGGTATAAGCACACAATCCCTAAAATCATTGCCTCCCCTCTCTTGCATTTTATTTGAACTATGTTACTTGTATGACATGTGACAAGCTAGCATTTGGTTAAATTTTCTGTCAACAAATGGACCTTTCAGTTTTCAAAGATTCATCGGTTTACTTAAAAAGGAAGAGGTTTTCCGTCAGAAATTTGTATGTTTGTTAGACCATTTGAAGGTGAAGGAGATGAAGTCATTATGCTATACGTGGATAAAAGTCGGTATGAATTCTGTGGGAGAGGAGCTCCCTTTTCTCTCAGTCCTCCTCACACTATAGCTAAATGGTTGGTTCAGAACTTGAGATTGTGATCTGTCAAAAATTGAAAATTTGGGCCAAATTGACTCAATTGTGACAGGTTCAGGTTTTACTAGTTTACCGATAAGGTAAGGGTAAAGCGTCACAAGGTTATAGTTTAACGGCGTAAAAGAATATTTTCCTTTACTTAACTACAAACCAAACCAACGTACGCCTTGCGTCCTAAACAATTGGGGAACATTCTTTTGTTAGGAATATTCCTCTTTTCTTTGAATTTGTCTACTGAATCTTTTACTAGAAAGATATGCCAGTGACACTGTTTTTACAAAAGGCTAAGTCTCTCATTCAGCCACAACGATCCTATTATGTATACTTCTTAGGTTTATTGGTTGTATTGATTTGCC
The DNA here is from genome assembly GCA_016920895.1 of Vaccinium myrtillus. Taxonomy (NCBI): domain Eukaryota; kingdom Viridiplantae; phylum Streptophyta; class Magnoliopsida; order Ericales; family Ericaceae; genus Vaccinium; species Vaccinium myrtillus. Next base: position 27,455 of record JADGMU010000511.1, on the reverse strand, counting down.
CATCATTTTCATGTGCACACTTTAGGTATGCTAAACACCCAAGCCTTTACGCAGTTGAACTGCTCAACGAGCCTCTTTTTCCAGACGTATCTCTGCAGAAACTGACCAATTACTACCGTGCTGGTTACTATGCTGTCCGAAACCACTCCTCTACCGCTTATGTCCTGTTTTCAAACCGGCTAGGATGGAATCCGGCTGATCCAAGAGAACTCCTCCCTATTAGCACCGAGTTGAAAGGTTCCGTAATTGATGTTCATTACTACCAGATGTTTATGGAGATCTTTAAAAGCATGAATTTCAAGCAAAATGTGGATTACCTCTACACAAACGTGTCGACAGAGTTGAATCAACTCACTACACCAAATGGGCCTCGAGTTTTTGTTGGTAAGTACCATTTACTCTGACAGAGTTGAGTTGTATTCCTCCTCTACAAAAAAATTTCAAGTTTTTTCTTTTTTGTTGTTCGAATATAGAAAGAAGAAATTACATGCTTGATGAACACTTATTTGTTCAAAAAAATTGTTCTGATACTTAGTAAGGGGGTGTTTGGAGGGGTTTTTTTAATTGGGGTTTGTGGCCGGAGTGGGTCACTAGTGGAATAAACAACGCCATAGGAGGTGGGGGAGACGGGGCAAAACAAGAATACTTGTTTCAAAATCAAGTGAAATCATATTTTGCTTGCTTGGATGTGTTTTAAAACATGTGACTCATAGAATCCAAGTTGGGGTGGCTTAAGTGGAGAAACGCTATTGGTGTACTATGTGACAAGAAGATACCAAAAAATTGGAAGGAAAATTCTATAGAATTGCCATAAGACCAGCAATGCTTTACGGAACATAATGCTGGCCTATCAAGAAATAATAAGTGAACAAGATTAGTGTAGGAGAAAGGAGAATGCTGGGATGGATGCGTGGTGAGACTAGAAGAGACAGAATTAGAAATGAAAGGGTTTGTGAGATGGTAGGTGTTGTACCTATAGAGGAGAAATTGAGAAAAACTAGACTAAGGTAGTTTGGTTTGGACGTGTTCTAAAAACTAATACCATTTTTTTGGAAACTGTAGTTGGCCGAACCGGCCGCCCAACTAGGCATGGGGAATGAGCCTCCCAAAGGGCTGAACGCTTGAGCCGAACCTTGTACTTTGGGCCGGTACGATTGTGTGGCCTGCCATGTATAAGCCCAAGCTTGGAATCTCGAGCGAGACGGGCTAGGCCGAATGAGTTTCGACTTAGATGAAGATGGAGAATCCACATCTAAGCCGGATGTTTAGTTCGACGAGGCCATCATGTGGCGCTAGGTGCGTCATGCATGACATTAGTCCAAAAAGCGGTTAGGGCACGTGCTTAGTACAAGCTTACTTGAGGCCTAAGTCAAAGTTACTCTATTTACCCTTGAACTTTGTACTTCTCCCCTCTAGTTGACACTTATTTAGGCATCAAAGTGCCTACCGGTGGACTCTGGCCGGCTAGGCGCTAACGGTGATCTGTCTTGCAGATTTAGGTTGAGGAAGGAGCTGCTCGACCTATATCCAAAGCTGAGATCCAGAGGAGAACCGAATAAACACCACCTTACAGAAACCAAAACCTTTACAAGATTTCATTATTTTCGATCTCGGAAGTTTTTGGAACCAGATAACAGAATAATTAAAACCTTAGTAAACATTATGGTTTTAGGTGAAGCCTTAATCTCAAAATCAACTTGCGTAGTTTCTGCTTATGTATTATTTATTCCATTTTAATAATCCATGTTATTTTATCTTCTTTTACTGCAGGGGAATGGGCAACTGATTGGGCAACCGCCCGGTTTGTGAATGCAACAAAAGAGGATTACCAAACATTTTCAAAGGCCCAATTGGAAGTGTATGGCCGTGCAACATTCGGCTGGGCTTACTGGACTTTCAAATCCGAACTCCAACATTTCAGTATGGAGTGGATGATCAAGAATGGTTACATAGATAGTCGGCATCTAACTGGAGTATCGAGCGATGCGTATCGAAAAAGGGGTGATGCAATTACGAATATTTTGAAATTATCAGCAGACCTCCTAAACCTCCGAGATACGCGCGTTCTGACTCTCTTAAGCGTGATTTGCCACATTTTCATCTTTACTGTGACATTTCGTATCGTGACCAACTAGTACTAGGAAAAGATTTTGGGTAGAAAGGTTAGATAAGGGATTGGCTCATGATGCCGGCCCAAAATGGATTACGAAAAATGTATGATTTGGGAATTATATCGATATGTATCAACCGAAACGGGTGCGAATTCAAAATTCACAATGGTATTTTGGTGAGTAGGGGTTGTGGTTAGTCAGACGCTCACAGCTTGATGCATACCATGGCAGGAAATGCACTAGAGTAGGGGTTTTTTTTTCTTCTTCGTTTGTCTTCACAATTACATGCTTGTAATAGTAGATGCTGATAAATTAATGAGTACAAAAATCAATTTGGGACAATTCCTTTGATTATGTTTCTCTATATCTCTATATTAGGTGCGTAATGGGTAAAAAAAAAAAAAAAAAAAAAAAAAAATCCAGTATTGATGTGAAAAAGAAACTTTCCTGGTCTTAGTTAACAGGAACCAAATGGAAACCTTTATGGACGCCTTTCTTGCATGCTAAACCCTTGCGCCACTGAAGGTACGACCCGTTGTTAATTTTAATGTTTCGGTTTTACTGTCGTGGTGTGCGTAAGTTGGTCTAGGTAGGTCAGATACCGGTCAACAAACAAAATGAATTACGATATTTCACACTCATAGCCCTGTTTGGTGGTTGTTCTTGTGATCAATTTTACAGTATACTTTCGTGTCAAAGTGGTATGTAATCTCAACTAACCCTAGAAGAAAATGCTTAATTACTTCATCCCCATTCTAGCAATGGAAATGGCGAGAAATTATTCCGGCCCCCTTTGGACATTGTCACATAATGCCAAGGTCTCTCTCCCGCCAGGAAATGGGGGGCGTGTTGTCCCTTAATGCGTGCTGATCATGATCCCATTTGAGTTGTCCGTGCTTGGCGATCAACGGCCCATATCTGCTCGGACCCAAGTAGATCTGTGCCGTCCATTACCGAACTGATTGCACCATTGATCGCCGAGCATGGACGGCTCGGATGGGGTCACCACCCATGCTGTCTCCTAAGGGACATCATGCACCCTCTGTCCCGCCAGCCACATACTGGAGTAGTGGAGTGGAGCTCATAAAACCTATTCCAATATGTGGTTGGAGAGGCCAGGGTTTGAGTATCTCTCAATAGTACCGAATAATATCAGGGAAATGGAAATCAATGTGGAGAAATTCACCCTTGCCAAGTCATATAAACATTTATCGAGTGAGAGAGAGAGAGAGAGAGAGAGAAAGAGAGGCGGGATAGAGAAATTAAGACTAAGGCTCCGTTCCTCTTATCGACCTTTTCAACTTTTTGCTCAAAAAGTCTTAAATGTCTCAAAAGTGTTTCGGTCCTCACAAAAAAGCTAAAAAATAATAAGAGAAACAATCCTACTTTTGTATACAGCTTAAAGACAAAAAAGTTACGAGAAACATACCCTAAGTGGGAGAAATGGACGGTTGAAAGGCAGAGATGAAATGCTTCTTCTTTTTTAGCGGCTGATATGATGTGTTTGTCCATCTTTTGTTATGAGAACTGACCTTTTCCCCAACAAACGAGACCTTGAATAGACACAAGTGGAGTCCATGGCACAAGGATGGTGCTTGTAGCCTTTTCTGTATCGTGATTTAGGTTTTGTCTATGCCCTTGTTGGTGGGAAACATCAATTAGTGCAATATGAAAGTTAATTTTGATGAGAAATTGGAATCTAGCCCAGTCGTCTTGTAGTTGCTCTTTGAGTGAAGAAATGGGTTGTTCGGTAAAGGTTTTGAGAGAGGTTTTGGGGTAATAATTAAAAAGTAGAGAGAAAACTTATTGGAAACCGCGTGCTCTGAGAGAGAGAGAGAGAGAGAGAGAGAGAGAGAGAGAGAGAGAGAGAACTTAGGCTTTGATTTTTATGAACAAGAGGTTGATCCTCGTAGTGATCTAAACACCTATTAACGCCAAAAAAAAAAAAAAAAAAAGAGAGTCAATTTTGATGATGAAAAAGGGAAAGTTAATTTCGATTCCTTCCACTTCATTTCCGACCATTTGAGTTGCTAGTGTCACCAAACAAATCTTCAATTAACTTTTCCTTTTCGAAAAGTTGCATTTTAAGATCTCAATCCGAGGTTGGGAGAATTTACAATGATTTTAATGTATATTTGAAACTTTTGGGTTTGGGGATGTTTCTATCTGGCATAGGTCTTGAGTCGAATCACAATGCCTCAAGGTCGCTACTAGTCGTGCCATGGTCCTTGGAGTCAAGCATGGTAGACGGGAGCCTATGGAGTGGGAATAGTGTAGATGAGAATCGATACCGGCCGGATAGAGATTGGTTGTGATGTTTAAGTTGTTAATTGATGATGTTGTGGAGAACATGGTTTGATGACCGGTCGTGAGCCATGCACAACATACCCTGAGATAGTTTTGTTCAGTGATCGGACGCCTGAGGGATACTGTGGGTGCGAGCCGGTGATGGATAGTAAAATCAAGTTGCAGGATGTGTTGGGTGATCGTATTGAATTCAATGGATCCATCATATTGGAATATTATTGTTGATATTGTTACATGTTGCATGAGTATACCATTATAAAGGGGTAGCTTTAGCTGCCCTACTGAGTGATTTTTACTCATGGAGCTATGTTGCGGCTCTGGCATAAAACTTTGACATTTTATGCCAGGTGCCGAGGATAATGAAGGATATGAAGACCTAGCTCCAGAGTACGAGGCAGCAGGGCAACATGATGAAGAAGGTGAATTGTCAGATCCTTGGCTCTACCAATAGTTGATCAATTTTCTAGATGGTTCTGCTTTTAATTTAAATTGAACATTTATTAAATACTAGGTTTTAGAGAATTATTAAGTTTTTGACAATATCAATTGTAGTAATTTGGTAAAATTCCTCTTTACCGTTGGCAATTTCGAGAAATATTGGAGACCTTTAATAGTTAATGAAGTTAGTTTTTCCATGAAGAAACTGTAAATTTATTGGTTAACATACTTAATTTTCGGGGCGTTACAAGTACAACCTCCTATAGTTCGCTTTGTGCTCACCACACAGCTCCGTCTCCGTGATGTACTCCTATTAGAATAGTTAATTATAAATTAACATATTAATTAGGGAGTCCCCTTCCCCTCCAAACTCCCGCATTTTGAAAAAAATCCAGACCTCTACTTTCCCGATCGAATTCCGACGATCCGAACCGTCCAATGTGTTTAAAAGGTGTTTTCAAAGGTCCCCGTGAGAAATCATAAAAAAAAAAAATGCCGGGAAGGGCTTGATCCGAGCAATTTTTCACAAAACTGTACATATACAGTTTTTGTATATGGGTAGATATACTGACTTTATTATTTAGAAGAATTAGAATTAATATTTACATTTTTTAATATGGTGGATTAAAAATCTTCATGTGCCTCCTATTTAATTGAAAAAATCCACTTCGAAAGGGAACAATAACTAAAAAATTATTCAAGTTCCAAGAAAGTATGTATAATTAAGTCTAATTTCCTACCAAAATTTTAGATCTCATGGAAAAAGAAAATAAATTAATATCAACAAATAATAAAGTGAAACATTATGCTGACTTCTTGTATAGACAAAATACGTCATTAAAGCGAAGACAATTTTTTTTTTGTTATAATGAGTTTAGGAAGATATATGCATATTTTATTTAAAATGATACATGCAAGAAAAAGAATACTAATAAAATTTTGGAATAAAAATGATTTATATACAATTAGTAAAATATAGAAAGTGAGAGCATTTATACAAATTCTAAAATATATAATAAGTCTAAAAAAAGTAAAGAGACGTGGTTGTACAGTTCATTAAATATGCAAGGGTGTTTCAGTCACTTAATACCAAAAAATAAAGGGGGTTAGTGTTCAGTTAACGGAATGAGGGAATCTAGACAATATTTTAAAAAGTAAGGGATGTCAATGTAATTTCAGAAACCTTAGGGCATGTCTTTGCATTTGACAGAAACCTCAGGGAGGAACCAGGGGCCCTGTAGTGAGTGAATCTTGGCCGTTCAAAGTGTTTTGGATGGTCCGGATTTTCGCTAATCTATTTGCGCGAATAGTTTATTTAAAACCCGGATCGTCGAAAACAAGAATAGACGACTGAGATCTGCCTACACCCTGTAGTGTGATTCACTCACTATAGAGCCCCCATGTCACCTCAGGGGAGGTTAGTCAAATTTACCCTTTTTTATAATAGTTATTGGGGTAGTATATAGGGGTGGTTCCGTTCACACAACATGTGACACAAATTTTGAAACAAAAAATGTAAACCATCTATTTTGGAGTCTCACGAAAATGATCGAAGTCTTTCAATTTGTTCAACACAAGTTTTTTAAGAGTTACCGCAAATGACCAACTCATTTCCGATCCATTTCCCTCACGAAAATTTTGTGTAGACCACGCCCATTTTTAACTTTCCAGACCAAATTTCGACGATTGGGAACCGCTCAATGTGTTTAAAAGGTGTTTTTAAGGGCCAACGCAAGGAATCACCAAAAACAAATACCCGAAATGGCCTGATCCGAGTAGTTTTTGATAAAACAGTACATATGCAGTTTATCTAAAGCTGCTCGGATCAAGCCCTTCTGGGTATCTTTTTTTGGCGATTCCTAGTATAGGCCCTTAAAAAAATGTTTTAAACACATTGAACGGCTCGGATTGTTAAGATTCGACCCCGATCCACGAGATCCGCACAGAATTTCCGTGAGGGATCCCTCAATGGATCATTTCGTGTGTGTGAGTGTGTGTGTGTGTGTGTGTATATATATATATATGAATGCGGACTCCGTCTGCACCTCATAGATCCTAATCAAATTTCGATGATTCGAACTGTCCAAATATATAGTTTTTATAAAAAACTGCTCAGATCAAGCCATTCCTGGTATTTTTTTTGGCTGATTTCTCTTAGAGACCCTTAAAAACACCTTTTAAATATATTGGACGATTCGAATCATCGAAATTCGATTGGGATCTATGAGGTAAGGGTTTGGATAAGAAGTTTTTCCTATATATATAACACTTCTCCTCTGGACTCCGGGAATCCAGACCTCCGTGATCCGAGCATTTTTTTGACGATCCGATCCGTCCAATGTGTTCAGACGGTATTTTCAAGGATCCCCGCGAAAAATCTTCAAAAAAAAAATACCGGGAAGGGCTTGATCCAAGCAGTTTTTCGCAAAAACTGTATATTTATAGTTTTGCGAAAAACTGCTTGGATCAAGCCCTTCCCGGTATTTTTTTTTAAAGATTTCCCACCTAGACTTTAGAAAACACATTTTGAACACATTGGACAGCTCGGATTTTCCCAAAACAATTTGCAACAAAAAAAAACACCCCCAAGGCTTCAATCCGGGAGTCCGGAGGGGAAGCCCTGGGTATATATATATATATAGAGTAAGCTTCCTATCCAAACCACTATTTACGGACCTACCGTCCGGACTTCACTTTCCGGACCAAATTTCGACAATCCGAGAAAAACTGCTCCGATCAAGCCCTTCCGGGTATTTTTTTTTTGCCAAATCTTCGCGTTGGACCTTAAAAACATGTTTTAAACACATCTAACGGTTCGGATTTTCAAAAAACAATTGGGAAGGTGGAGGTTCGGATTTTAAAAAAATCCGGGAGTTTGGATGTGAAGTTCGGTGTGTATATATATATATACAAAAAACTGCAAATATCTATGAGTCCGCACCTCATAGATCCTGATCAAATTTCGATGATTCGAACTGTCCAAATATATAGCTTTTATGAAAAATTGCTCGGATCAAGCCATTCCCAGTAATATATATACAAAAAATGATAGAGAATGGCTTGATCTAAGCAGTTTCTCATAAAATTGTATATAAACTGCTCGGATTAAGCTCTTTCCCATTTTTTTTTGGTGATTCCACGTGAGGACCCTTAAAAACATGTTTTAAACACATTGAACGGTTTGGATCATCAAAATATGGCCGTGAACTATGAGGTCCGTATTTTAACAAAGTGAGAGATCCTTTATTAGATCCGGACTGTATATATATGTATGTCAGTCAGGATCAAGTCCCTTAAAATGCGGACTTGTGGGCACCCGTGACTTCCGCAAGAAACCTTGAAAGTACCAGAACATCGCGTTCGTTAGAGTCGCCACTTGATTTTAAGGTTAACCAAGCAACCGAATTCAACGTACAAAATTCAAGACAACCGGTCCGTCGTAGCCAGAGTGATCTTGGTTCGGGAGCTAAGTTACGGGATGGGAAGGTTTTATTCGAAAAATGCACCCATCCCGCCTAATCAAAATGATTAGTCTCTACTCTATATTATGGGATTTTAAAAGAAGATTTAAAGTAATTTAGACAATTACGGGAGAGGGAACAAGGAAAATAAATAAATAAAATTAACGATGCATGAGGCTAGATTTAGAGAAATGAAATATTACCACAAATTAATAAAAGGGCGAAGATTGAACTTCTTTGATCAACGTCCGGATGCTTCCCTCAAAATCACGAATTCGGCTAGTATGAACTCCGTTCGCCGCGAAAAGCACTTTATTTAACTAATGCTTCGAAAAACTTGGATTAAAGGCAAGGCTTTGGGTAATTTTGGAAACTAGGCTTAAGACTAATATTTTTGGAATTTTCGTGGCTGATTTTCGGAAAGGAATTTTGGGTTCGGGAAAGGGGTTTACAAAGGAAAAACAATGAGAACAAAGGTTTTTCTAGCAAGGTTTTCTTGAGGATTTTTGTTGTGTCCTTTCTCCTTGAGTTAGGGTTCTATTTATAGGTCTAAGAGAATGTTCCTCACTTCAATTTTCAGCAGGAAATGGTTGGGAAAAGTCATTGAAAGCACCATATTCAGCCCATGCCTAATCTGCAGGAGTTGGTCGTTTTCTGGAAAAAAGATGGTGGCCACCATGTTTATCTCAACCAAAGTAGTTGGCCACCACTTTTTAAGAAGATAAAGTTTCTGGCCACCACTTTTTAAAAGGATAAAGTTTCTGGCCAACACTTTTTAAGAGGATAAAGTTGTTGGTCAACACTTTTGGATTCTGGGCCGAATCTTAGGCTTTGTTTGGGCTTATTGTGAGCTTCTCTTGGGCTTTGGTTTATATGTGGGTTTATGACAAGTTTATTGGGCTTGGAAATGTTCAAGTGGGCTTAAAGGCTTGAGAAAATGGACAAATCTAATTAATCGAAGCATTAACTAAATAAAATAAATTTCACGACGTCGTTAACAATTTTCATCATTGAGGACGCATCCGGACTCCTGCTTAGAATTCATGGATAATCAAATTGGGGTGTCTACAGGACTTTGTCCACGTCTTGACTTTCCCGTTAAAATTTTCATCATCCGAACCATCCACTGTGTTTAAAAATTATTTTTAAGAGTCCACGCGAGAAATCATAAAGTAAAAAAAAATGACTAAGAAGGGCTTCTTCGAGGAGTTTTTCATAAAATTGTACATTTATAGTTTTTATGAAAAACTGCTCGGACCAACCCCTTCCCGGTCATTTCTTTTTCTTGATTTGTTGTAAGCACACTTAAAAACACCTTTAAGCACATTGGACGGTTCGGATCATGAAAATTTGATCAGGAAAGTGAAAGTGTGGATGAAGTCTGCATTTTAAGAGTGTGGACTGGATCCGTGGTGTATTATTAAAATAAAGTATGGACATTATTGTGTACTCACGTGTAAATATGAGTTAATTGTAACTCTATTTTCTTTAACAAAATCCATTACCTTAATATAACTAACCAATAACTGAATTCGATCATTGATCTTATATCAAATTATATTTTCAATTAAGCTCTTAATCTGTCATAAAATAAATTTTGAACTTAAAATTTATGTATTCAATTTTCAATATTATCTCAAAGAGCAAATAAATTTTGAAATATATGAAGCTTGTTTTTTGTAAGACAATATGATGTTAGTAATTGTAAGATTACTACAAGAGCCAACCTTTTTCAATAGGAGTTGAACCCCAAGTCTCATGTTCCCAATGAATGTTCCACAACCACCGGACCAACCCCAAGGTCTACTATTAAAAAAAAAAAAAAAAAAAAAAGTCTCTATGAAAACAAAAACAACAAAATAAAATCAAAGATGATATCATCTTGGCTTCCCGCTAACGTCGGAATTTCGGAAGCTAGGTCACTTCAACGCACGACATACAAAAATCCTTGCAACTGTATTAATATTGGAAGAAAGAAAGAAATTTTTAGAGCTTAATTAATTTTACTTCTACTGGTTAAACCTTATAGGCTCTAAAAATTCAGCAGTCAAGACAAATATTGTAGAATTTAAAACGTCACAAAAACATTTGAAAAAGTAGAATTTTCATAAAATTATCCAGAATTGAGCCAATTATAATTATGTAAAATGGTTCATCTTTGTGGCAAAACATGCCCACCACTACTTTTTCTAAAAGAGAGCATCTTTGTTCATCCTCACCTAGAACGAGGTAAACTTTATCCAAGATTCGGTGAACTATGCTGCGATTTCCAACTCAGTAATCAAAACTGCTTAGGTAATCAAAATTGCTTAGTTTCAAACACCCTGTTTGGTCGACTCATTATCCCATTTTTAACTTCCCATTATTAAGTTTTGGGTGTTTGACTGCCTAAACCCAGAACACATTCAGCCGAAACTAATTCTCAAAATTATTTGAGGCAAAAACAAAAATGTTCTACACTTCCCCTCAAATAAAAGATTATCATTCTACCCCCTCAGCCAAACTGGCAAAACTAGATCGAAATCGGCGAAATTGGACTGAAACCGGACCGATCCCGTTTTCATTTGTCTCAAAAATAACCGGTTCGGTCCCGAAAATATCTCAAAATTGAGCCGAACCGGATCGGTTACACCCCTATTTTCAACAAGTAAATCCAAGATTTTTGAAACCATAAATTTCACTGATCTCCCCCGAGGTTTCTAACAAATGCAGATACCTCCCTTGAGGTTTCTGAAATTACACTGACCTCTCTTATTTTACAACATACTGTCAAAATTCTCCCATTTTGTTAAGTTAACACTAATGCAATTATATTTTGTTTCTAAATTACCGAAATTCCCTTGAACATTAGGTAAACCCATTAACTAATTGGATATTTGTTAAAAATAATAAATTAACTAATGGGATACTCTTACTAAGTTAATTGTATTTCTTATAATTTGAGCAATTACTATTACATCTTCTTCTTCGTCTTGATTTCTACTTATTTTTATGTACAAAGTCAATTAAATAACTTACTCCCTCCGTCCCTTTTTAAATGTGTTGCTTCGTAAATCCAACTTATTAAAAAAACATCATCATTACACCTTTCACATCAACTTTTTCACTTTCCACATCAACTTTTACCTCCACTTTCCAAAATTATCCTTCACCCTAACCCATTAACTTTTTACCCACTAACTTTTCAAAAGGGCAAAATGATAATTCTACAAACTTTTACCCATTAACTTTTCAAAACACACACTTATTAAGGGACAACCCAAAATGGAAATGTCAACACTTAAAAAGGGACGGAGGGAGTATCATTTAACGCTTTATAATCATATTTTTTTATTTTGAATTTGCGATTTAATGCTAAAATAATTACACTTGAGTTATAGATAATTTGCACAAACTAGTAGAATTACTTGTGTATTGTTTAATTTGATAATCAGAGTCTATTGTTTTCTCTCACACTTGTCTTTTGAGAAATAAAAGGCACATGTAAATGCCTAATCTACCCTATAGAAAATTTATTTTGGATTTTTAATTACAGTTTAACAAAATAAATTCAATTTAGCAGGCTTCTTTTATCAATTTTTTACAAAATAAATCCTGTATTAGACATCCTTTAATCTTTATTTATTTATTTTTTCTTATTAGTGAACTAGTGATGAAACAGAATTGGAAATTAACACCATCACTAATGCACTAGTGGGGGGAATGAAAAGCTTAATTGAAAGATTAAAGGGTAAATATACTGACTTTATAATTTAGAAGCATTAGAAGTAATATTTTCATTTTTTAAATTTGGTGGATTTCATGTGGATCATATTTAATTGAAAAAATACACTTCGAAAGGGAAAAAAATATAAAAAATATCATTCAACTTCCAAGAAAGTATGTATAATTAAGTCTAATTTCCTACCAAAATTTTAGATTTCTTGGAAAAAGAAAATAAATTAATAACAACAAATAATAAAGTGAAACATTACGCTGACTTCTTGTATAGACAAAATAAGTCATTAAAGCGAAGACAATAGTATTTTGTTATATTGAGTTAGGAAGATAAATGTGTATTTTATTTAAAAAGATATATGCAAGAGAAAAAAAATACTAGTGAACTTTTGGAAGAAAAATTATTTATACACGAAATAGTAATTAATAAAATATAGAAAGTGGGAACAATTATACAAATTCTACATATGTAATAAGTCTAAACAAAAAAAAAAAAGAAAAAAGAAAAAGACTTGGCTGTATAGTTCATCAAATATCCAAGGGCATTTCAGTCACTTAATACCAAAATCTAACGGCGTTAGTGTTTAGTTAACAGAATGGGGGAATCTAGACAATATTTTGGAAAGTAAGGGATGCAAATGTAATTTTAGAAACGTTAGGGCATGTGTTTGCATTTGTCAGAAACCTTAGGGAAGGTTAGTGAAATTTATCCTTTTTGAAAATAGATATGGGGGGAGTATATTGCGACAGTTCTGCTCCCACGAAAAATGATCGAAGTCATTCAATTTATTTCAAAACATGTTTTTTAAGAGTTACCATAAATAATCAACTCATTCGGATATTGATAAGAGCTTGATCCGTGTTTATCCCTAAATTTGACAGGATAGAAGTGAATGAATCGATCAAACTCTTACCGATATTCGAATGAGTTGATTTATATGTGTACACTTAAAAACAAGTTTAAAATAATTTGAATGACTCCAATTATTAGCGTGGGGCTCCGATTATTTTTGTGTTAAAAGTTGTGTGAGCGGAACTGCCCCAATATATGACCGAGAAGAGCTTGATCCAAGCAGTTTCTCATAAGACTGTATATAAATTGCTCGGATCAAGCCATTCCTAATCATTTTTTTTGTTGATTGCTCGTGGGATCCTTAAAAATATGTTTTAAACACATTGAGCGGTTTGGATCATCAAAATATGACTGAGAACTATGAGGTCTACATTTTAACAAAATGAGGAATCCCTCATTAGATCCGGATTATATATATATATATATATATATATATATATATATATATATATATATATATATATATACAAGAAATTTCCTATGAGGGCTCCCTCACAAAAGCAAGTGCGGGTATATATATATATATATATCTTTGCTTATTAAAATAGAGAGAGGCGAGAGGAGAGTTGTAGAGCGAGAATAAGAGAAAGAGAGACAGCTGGCGGCAGCCCCTTCCCAGGTTTCAGCATGTGGCGGCCGACCCACCCCTCCCCCTTCGCACCCCTCCACCTGCCTCCCCCGATCTTCTCTATGGATGCGCTTCCTTAGCGTTGGTGACTCCCTTCGGCGGGCGATCCTCTTTGTTCCGGTATGGGAGACCACGCCCGATTTTTGGATCCGAAGGGAGCCGGATCTGGGCTTTCCAGATCCGGACTCCTAACAACGATGGCGGCGGCTGTGGGTGACAACTCCGGCGATTTGCTCTGGCATTTTTATTTTTCTGCTCTTTTTATTTTTTTGTTAGTTTTGTAGGTGATTTTGGCCAGCGGTTTTGAGGGCCGGTAATTTTTGTTTTGGTTGTATTGTTTGCTGATTTTTGGGCCGGTGATTTTGTTTAATATATTTCTATCTCTTCACCAAATAAAGAAAAAGAAAAAAAGAGTATGGACATTATTGTCTGCACACGTCTAAATATGAGTTAATTGTAACTCTGTTTTACGAACATGCTCTATCCTAGGTTCTTTCTCAAAATCCATGACCTTAATATAACTAACCAAGAATTAAATTCACTGATCTTACATCAAATTATATTTTCAATTAAACTCTTAATCTTTCATAAAATAATTTTTTAACTTAATATTTATGCATTCAATTTTCAGTATTTTCTCAAAGAGCAAATAAATTTTGAATCATATCAAGCTTTTATTTTTTGTAAGACAATATGATGTTAATATGTTGTACTTGTAAGATTACTACGAGAGCCAAGCCAACCCTTTTTGATAGGAGTTGAATCCCATGTCTCCCATTCTAAATGAACGCGTTACACATCCACTGGACCAACCCCAAATTCTACCATGATGCTTCGGCCTTCGTGTAGTAGTAGTAAATTAGTACTTTGATTACCCCAACTAGCTAGTATAAAAAGAGGCCGTCGAAGGCTCCAGAAAAACTTGTTAAAAAAAAAAAAGTCTCTAGGAAAACAAAAACAACAAAATAAAATCAAAGATGATTTCATCTTGGCTTCCCGCTAACGTCGGAAACTCGGTCACTTCAACGTACAACATACAAAAATCCTTCCAAGTGTATTATTATTGGAAGAAAGAAATAAAATTTTACAGCTTAATTAATTTTACATTTACTGGTTAAACCATTAGGCTCTAAAAATTCAGCAGTCAAGACAAATATTGTAGAATTTATAACGTCACGAAAACATTTGAAAATTGTGGAATTTTCATAAAATTATCCAGAATGGAGCCAATTATAATTATGTAAAATGGTTCATCTTTGTGGCAAAACATGCCCACCACTACTTTTTCTAAAAGGGAGCATCTTTGTTCATCCTCACCTAGAACGAGGTAAACTTTATCCAAGATTCGGTGAACTATGCTGTGATTTCCAACTCAGTAATCAAAACTGCTTAGGTAATCAAAACCGCTTAATTTCAAACCCCCTGTTTGGCTAACTCATTTTCCCATTTTTAACTTCCCATTATTAAGTTTTGGGTGTTTGACTGCCAAAACGCAAAACACATTCTGTCAAAACTCATTCTCAAATAAAAGATTACCATTCTACCCCCTTGTTTTAATTTGTAAGCTTAATTTGTGTAATGTTTCAATTTGTTGGTTTTTTTGGTTGTTTTCGGACATTGTGCAATTTTTTAAATATGTAGTGTTGGTTATGTATGTTCTTAATTTGTGTAATGTTTAATGTTCCACATTTTTTTTGAAATAACTCTTTTTCATTTTTGGCCATTACTTCACATACTCCAAACTCAGCGAGTCGATCAAGCCCTTACCAATATATATATATATACAAAAAACTTCCAATCCAAACTCCCGGATTTTATAACGTCCGGACCTCCACCTTCCCAATATTTTTTTGAAAATCCGAACCGTTAGATGTGTTTAAAACGTGTTTTTAAGGTCCAACGCGAAGATTTGGCAAAAAAAAATACCCGGAAGAGCTTGATCGAGGCAGTTTTTCACAAAAACGCTATAAAAACAGTTTTATGAAAAACTGCCCCGATCAAGCCCTTCCGGGTATTTTTTTTTGCCAAATCTTCGCGTTGGACCTTAAAATCACGTTTTAAACACATCTAACGGTTCGGATTTTCAAAAAAATATTGGGAAGGTGGAGGTCCGGACGTTAGGTCCGTAAAAAGGGGTTTGGATGTGAAGGGGTTCCATATATATATATATATATATAGGAAGAGATTCTAATGAGGACCAAAGTGAGGACCTCATGCTTCCCGACCAAATTTCGACGATCCGAACCGTTACATGTGTTTAAAATGTGTTTTTAAGGTCCACCGTGAGGAAGTATCTAGTCCGGGATCCCTAAGTCCGGGACTCATAGTTCCGGATCAAATTTTCATGATCCGAACCGTCCAATGTGTTTAAAACGTGTTTTCAAGGGTCCTCGCGAGAAATCGTAAAAAAAAAACCAGAAACAGCTTGATCTGAGCAGTTTTTCACAAAAACTGTACATATACAGTTTTATGAAAAACTGCTTAGATCAAGCCCTTCCCTGGTATTTTTTTTGGATGATTTTTCGCGGTGGACCTTAAAAACACATTTTAAACACATCTAACGGTTCGGATCGTCAAAATTCAGTTCGGAAAATGGAAAAATTGTTTGGTCCTCATTTTATTTAAAATGAGGGATCCCTCATTTTATAGGGAAAATAATCGAAATGGTCCCTGTAGTTTCACCCGAGTCTCGATTTAGTCCCTCTAGTTTCAATTGCACTCCAACGAACCCTGTAGTTTCAATTTTGGTCGAATTTGGTCCAATCGATAACGGACGTTTGCGAATTAGACGGAAAACCCAATTTGGGGGTTTTTTGAGGGGCAAAACTGACTTTTTGACCCTCCTTCTTCTTCCCCAATTTGAATCCCTAACCCTAACCCTAAATTAGCAAAAACCAGGTGCCCCAATTGCTGCACCACACCTCTCTCTCTCTCTCTCTCTCTCTCTCTCTCTTTCTCTCTCTCCCTCTCTCTCCCTCCCCTATTTTCCTTTTTTGGTGGGCTATTCTTTTGAATGAGAAACGTTGCTAACCCTAACAGAAACGACGTGCTCCATGGAAGTGTCGAATTCGATTGCGAAAGAAGAATTCAGTAAATCCTGAGGAGACAATTTGCGAGGGAAATTAGTGGGAAAGAGTAAAAGGGCGAGGCCGGAATGAGGCGAGATTGAGAACGAGAAGTCGGTGGAGAACGACGTCGGTTTGAAGAAATTGAAGGGTTTGGTGTTTGTAAGGAGACCGGAGCTGGAAGGAATGGGCCGAGTGAGCTGAATTGAAAAGCTGAAGGAAATTGGGAATTGTGCTACTGATATTGAACTCCTGCCCTTTGGCTTCTAAAGACTGCAAACCGAAACTCCGTCCAAGCAATCACAATTACAGACCCAATTGCTATCTGCCTTTAATCAATGATTTAATCTTCATTCTGTTTTTTTTTGCCAAACTTAAGAAAGTGCTGAAAACGTGAGAGAAATGTTTCAATTAACGAAAAAACAAGATCATTCCATTTGATAAGCTGCCACTACAAATCACTCCCATTAAACTTCTAAAGACAATCCTCCCATTGACATTTTTGATAAGCCAAAAAAAATTTCCCAAGAGTATCAACAGTATGACCCAGTCTCAAATGGAACTGCAGCGGAGATGGATCAAAAAAATAATCAACTTTAAAAATCCAGCAAAACCAGATTTTTTTTTTGGAGCAACTAACTTTGGAAACCCAGCAAAAACAGGGTCTTAGCAAAAAGAAAAGAAAAACCGTTTTGATTCCATATTCAACCATTCTATCTTGAAATCTTGGTCGTCTTAGAAGTTAGAACATAGAGGCGATCAACCTTTGTTCATCAACTGAGGCGTTCTAGATTGCATCATATTAATCATGGGGAGAGAGAGAGAGAGGGAGAGAGAGAGGTGTGGTGAAGCAATTGGGGCACCTGGTTTTTGCTAATTTAGGGTTAGGGTATAGGGATTCAAATTGGGGAAGAAGAAGGAGGGTCAAAAAGTCAGTTTTGCCCCTCAAAAAATCCCCAAATTGGGTTTTCCGTCTAATTCGCAAACGTTCTAATGAGGGATCCCTCATTTTAAATAAAATGAGGACCTCATGCTTCCTGACCAAATTTCGACGATCCGAACCGTTAGATGTGTTTAAAATGTGTTTTTAAGGTCCACCGCAAGGATTCGTTCAAAACAAATACCCGTAAGGGCTTCATCCGATCAGTTTTTGTTAAAAACGTTATATATAGCGTTTTTAACAAAAACTGATCGAATGAAGCCCTTACGGGTATTTTTTTTGGACGAATCCTCGCGGTGGACCTTAAAAACACATTTTAAACACATCTAACGGTTCGGATCGTCAAAATTCAGTTCGGAAAATGGAAAAATTGTTTGGTCCTCATTTTATTTAAAATGAGGGATCCCTCATTAGAAGTTGATCCTATATATATATATATAGGGAAAGCTTCTAGTCCGGACTCCGGACTTCCGGACCTCGGTGATCCAAACATTTTTTTGACGATCCGATCCGTCCAATGTGTTCAGAAGGTGTTTTCAAGGGTCCACCCGGGAAATCTTCAAAAAAAAAAAAATACCGGGAAGGGCTTGATCCAAGCAGTTTTCGCAAAAAATATATATATACTGTTTTTGCGAAAATTGCTTGGATCAAGCCCTTCCCGGTATTTTTTTTTGAAGATTTCCCGCGTGGACCCTTGAAAACACATTCTGAACACATTGGACGGCTCGGATTTTCCAAAAATAATTTGCAACACAAAAAAAACCATTTTTTTCTTATTAACGGGAGGTGTGGACTAGAAGATTGGGCTATATATATATTTGTGCTCATTAAAATCGAGTATGGACATTATTGTCTATTCACATCTAAATATCGAGAAAATTTTGCGTGAATAGCGGGTAGGAGCACACATGGTGCTGAGCGCCAATCTCGGCCGTCCAAAAGTGTTTTGGATGGCTTAGATTTCTCCCACTCTCTCTCGCTCTCTCTCTTTCCCTCTCTCTCTAAAATCTGGACCTTCCAAAACACTTTTGGATGCCTGAGATGCGCAACGAGTACCGCCATGTAAGTACCCATCTGGCACCCAAGTTTTCTAAAAAGATATGAGTTAATTGTAACTTTTGTAACTCTACTCTAGCAACACGCTCTATTCTAGGTTCTTTCTCAAAATCCATGACCTTAATATAACATAACCAAGAATTGAATTCATTGATCTTATATCGAATTATATTTTCAATTAACTTAATCTTTCATAAAATAAGTTTAACTTAAAATTTATGTATTCAATTTTCAGTATCATCTCAAGGAGCACATAAATTTTTGGATTATAGCTTTTCTTTAAAGTCGACATTTTGGGTTTTTTTTTTTGTCATTTTTCGTTCCTAATCTATTACATGGGGGGACGGGGCATGAAACTCGATTCCGGGATGCAGTGTGGAACATCCAAACCTCTATTGCATGAGCTAGCCACTACTTGCAAAGACGACATTATGTTAGTACTTGTAAAATTACTACGAGAACCCACCTCTTTTCAATAGGAGTTGAACCCTAGAACGTCTCACATTCCAAATGAACGCTACACACGTCTCTGGACCAACCTCATTGCCTCAAAGTCTACTATGACGCTTCGGCCTTCGTGTAGTAGTAGTAAATTAGTACTTGATTGCTCCAACTAGCTAGTATAAAAAGAGGCAGTCAAAGTCTATAGAAAAACTTGTTAAAAAAAAAAAAGGTCTCTAGGAAAACAAAAACAACAAAATAAAATCAAAGATGATTTCATCGTGGCTTCCCTCTAACGTCGGAAACTCAGTCACTTCAAGGACAGACAGAAATCCTTTATAATATTGGAAGAAAGAAATAAATGTTGCAGCTTAATTAATTTGACCTTATAGGCTGTCATGACTCAGCAGTCAAGACAAATATCTTTAGGAGTATTTATTCGGACGAATAGCACCCCTTTTTATTACGTCACAAAAACATTTCAAAAGTGTTCAAATTTTCATAAAATTATCCAGAATTGAGCCAATTATGATTATGTCCAAAGGTTCATCTTTTTGGCAAAACATGCCCACCGTTACATTTTCTAAAAGGCTTATTTACCTTTTTAGTCCCCAAAGTATTCGCGAAATGTCAATTTGGTCCCCAATATTCAAATTGTGTCTATCGAGTCTTCAATGTTCACAATGTGTGTTTAAATGGTCCCTGTGTCTAACTCCGTCCGTCTTCTCCGTCAAATGCAGGGGTAATTTCGAAATTTCACCCCCACAAAGCGGCTTATTTACCTTTTTAGTCCCCAAAGTATTCGCGAAATGTCAATTTGGTCCCCAATATTCAAATCGTGTCTATCGAGTCCCCACCGCCTCCTCTAAACACTTCATGGCCAGAATCTACCCCGGTTGGTACAAAAAATGCCCGGATTAGCTAACGACGAGGGTGAGGCCGTCGTTAGCAAATCCACCCGCAGGTGGATTACATCTCCCAACAGTAAATTAGTCCGGGGAAGAGAAATTTCAGCCAAAGACCGGATTAGAGGTGGGCCCTGGATTTGTAGTCCGGCCCCTTCACAAATCCGGCCGCAAATCCGCCGGCCAAACAGGGTGTAAGGGTTTAGAGGTTGAAGATGAGCTTTGTGGGGGTGAAATTTCGAAATTACCCCTGCATTTGACGGAGAAGACGGACGGAGTTAGACACATGGACCATTTAAACACACATTGTAAACATTGGAGACTCGATAGACACGATTTGAATATTGGGGACCAAATTGACATTTCGCGAATACTTTGGGGACTAAAAAGGTAAATAAGCCGCTTTGTGGGGGTGAAATTTCGAAATTACCCCTGCATTTGACGGAGAAGACGGACGGAGTTCGACACAGGGACCATTTAAACACACATTGTGAACATTGGGGACTCGATAGACACGATTTGAATATTGGGGACCAAATTGACATTTCGCGAATATTTTGGGGACTAAAAAGGTAAATAAGCCAAAAGAGAGTATTTTTATTCAAAACTTTTTCTACATTCGGTGAAGTATGCTGCGAGTTTCAATTCAGTAATCAAAACTGTTTATTTCAAATAAACTGATTTGTTAGGAGACATGAAACGATTCATCTCATGTGGATATTGGTTAGTACTCGATCAAATAATCTTAATTTTCTCAAATATTCTTAATTTTCTCTATCTAATTTGGGGTCGAACAAAACCCCAAATTCTGGATTGTATGAAGCTTCTGGTACTAGCAAAATTAGTTTTCGTATTTTAAGTTTTGGATGTCAATTGACATCCCACTGTGCTTCTGGTACTAGCAAAATTAGTTTTCGTATTTTAAGTTTTGGATGTCAATTGACATCCCACTGTGCTGCGTATTTTAATGCATTTTTACACTTTTCAATATACTTTCACGCGTTTTAAAACTTTTCACAGCTTGTAATATAATTTTTAAATCAGACAACATTTTGCTTTAAATATTAGTACTCGATTGCTGCAACCAGCTATAAAATGACGCAGTCAAAATCTCCCTAACGTCGGAAAACAAAAACAACAAAATAAAATCAAAGAAGATTTCCTCTTGACTTCCCCCTAACGTCGGAAACTCAGTCACATACAACAGTCTTCCAACAGAAACACTGGAAGAAATAATTAAATTTGCAGCTTAATTAATTTTTACAACAACTGGTTAAACCTTATAGGCTGTAAAAACTCAAAAATCAAGACAATATCTTTAGGAGTATTTATTCGGACAAATAGCACCCCTTTCATTCCGTCACAAAAATATTTAAAAATTGTATTGTTTTCATAAGATTATCCAGAATTGAGCCAATTATAATTAGTCCAATTTGGCTAGCGTGACAGACTGTCTGTTATGCTATGAACTCCGACATCTAGCTTGTACAATTTTCAAAAGACTGTCCAGTAATAATCAGTAGTAGTGGAGTATTGAGGATTATGATGCTATATTAATCATATTTTCACTCTATGTTTTAATTCCTAAACAAGAAAACAAATTGAGGACAAGTAACCTCTCAATAGGCCTGGCTTTGATTTTGGCTTTATTTTGTTATTTTTCCTAAATTTTTTATTGTCGTGTCAAATTTTTATCATATATTCTTTCGCACCAAGCTGAATAAAAAAAAATTAACAAAAGTTTTCAAAATATTTGGTTCATCTTTCACTTACATAACGGAGTTCGTTTTGACAAATCCAAACTAATCGTCTAAATATAAAACGAGAAACACACAAGGTAATCAATTTCTTTCACCCTAACTCAGACATAACCTGACGCAAACAACGACTCTCCCTACCTGCCTTAAATTCACACCTACAATCAGCAGTCTCAAAAGAGATAAAGTGCTAGTTGAAAATAAAAGACAACAAATACCCAGACGATCAGACGGACTCCAACCAAGTATGAAAGCACCAATGAAATTCCACAAACTACAGATCTTCCAAGTCACCTCGAGTTGTTTCACCAAAGATATCATGTAGGATTAGATCATTGTTGTCACGGATGTCATGGGGAAGCAACTACGTCTGAAAGAACCCAATCTATAGACGAAAAATTTGTCGAACTACTCCCACAAAAGCGAGAGACAAAACTCTCTCAAATTAAACGACAAGTCGTTGATTTGGAGAGACAAAACTCTCTTAGATTAGACGACAATTCGTCTTCCCCACCCCCCCATGGGCAACTCTATCATACAAGCAGCGACGTCGGGTTCAAAAAATACACTGAAAAAAATAAAATATAAATATAAATTAAATTTTCATTAGTATTGTCAGCGATGAGTTACTCGTGCGAGGTTAAAATAAATATTTTTAACTAAATTTGAACCAACTTGTTATAGTCCTAACAAAACAAAACAAACCTAAAGCCTAATATAATATCACACACATTAAATCCCAATATATAATGGGATAGTGGATTTGTTCAAACCAAAAAAATGGGATAGTGGAATGGATGCTTCTCTGTTCAAGAGCTTAAAAATTGGTTTTCAGAGCCAAGTACTAAGTTAATTCTTTGTGCGGCTTGCTTGAATCCTTGTGATTTATTCTCTTCCTTCGGTAAAGAGAAATTGCTTCATCTTTCCGGGTTTTATCCACATGACTTTTCCCCAGTAGAGCTTATGGCACTTGAAAATCAACTTCAAAACTATATAATTGATGTCCGCTTTAACAGTGATTTTGCAGAGTTGAAAGGAGTTGGGGAAACTTGCAAAGACTATGGTAGAGAAAAAGAAGAAGAATCATGCATATTCATTAGTCTAGCTATCTACTTGTGAAGTTAACTTTGCCTATTCCAGTAGCCACATCAACCGTTGAAAAAGAGCTTTTTCATCGATGAAATTGATAAAAACCTGATTGCGTAACTAACTGGATGGAAGATGAATGGTTGAATGATTCTTTGGTCACGTTCATTGAGAATAACATGTTTAAGAGTGTTGATAATGAAGCTATAATTCAACACTTTCAAATTATGTTTAAGAGTGTTGACAAAAAGAGTGTTGGAGTCTCTTTCTGTCAAACGATGTAATGGATATGTCTCTTTTGCCTAGTCGTTTTTTTTTTTTTTTTTTGCATACAGCTTTTCATCATGGACATGCTATGTATTTTTGTCAGCGCTAGATAAAAATCCTGGAGTCGCCACTGCTCCCGCCGCTGTACAAGTTTATTGAAACCCTAAGGGGAGAGGAAGGAAGAAGAAAAATATTTGTGACGGCTAGGATTTAGAAAAAGAGACACTATACTCTCCAAAAGGCAACAATTATGTCACCCTCGTCTTGGGTGAAGAACTAATTTACCCACATTTTGCAAATTATGTAGCGAGTTTTTTCCCCCCTTAGCTATTTTGCGAGTTTTAACTTGGTAATCAGAATGGTTGGCTTTCAAAAACGATAAATCTCCAACAAAAGTCTCTAACACATCTCCAACACATTCACATGATGTGTGGAAGCCAACACACCAAACTCTAGACCTCACGGTATAAAGGAGTGCTACACAATCACTGTGCCAAACCTTAAGGTCCGGGTTGTATGAAGCCTTGGGTACTAGCAAATTAGTTTTTGTATATTTAAATTTTGGTCCTTCTATTTTTTTTTGGCTGTCAATAAGCTAAGAAAATAACATAAAAAGTACATGCTTCGATGCGCTTTCATACGCTTTTATATACTTTTCATACTTTTTGATATATTTTTTAAACGTAAGGACAGCCAATATTTTCTATAAATATTAGTAATTGATTACTCCAACTAGCTATAAAAAGGCGCAGTCAAAGTCTCTTGAAAAATAAATCAAAATAAAATCAAAATCTCTTGAAAAAAAAATCAAAAAAAATCAAAAAAATCAAAGATGATTTCCTCCTGACTTCCCCTAACGTCGGAAACTCAGTCACATACAGCAGTCTTTCCAACAGTTACATTGGAAGAAACAATTAAATTTTGCAGCTGCTTAATTTATTTAACAACTAGTATTTGTTAAAACCTTATAGACTGTCAAAACTCAAAGGTCAAGACCATATCTTTAGGAGTATTTATTCGGACAAATAGTACCCTTCTTTGATCAGTCACTCACTTTTAAAAATTCTAAAATTTTCTTAAGATTATCCAGAATTGAGCCAATTACAATTTTGTCAATAGTTTCATCTTTATGGCAAACATGGCCACCACAACTTTCTCCACAAGGGAGTAATTTTGATCACACTCGCCATAGGTGAGGGTCTTTACCCACATTCCGTGAGATATGTTACGGGTTCTGATTCGATAATTAAATTATGCAATTCCGATAAATTTGTTGAAAGAGGAAGACTATGGGTACACACCCCATATGCACATATTGTGCACAGATGGGTGTGTGGGGCTCACCCCGAAAGCTCACACTAATGATCCAAGCGTTTTGTTAGTTTTGAAATTATTTTTCAAGCGAGGCTGAAAAAAATAAGCTCAATTGGTTAACTTAAAGTGTTTAATACAATTGCCTAACATTTTTCCAAATTTCATTCAGAATTTACGATCCTGGATTCTGAATAGACAATTAAAAAATTGGATGAAGTACTTACAATTATACGATTTAGTTGATTTTTTCCTTGACAACCTCAAAATTTATTTTACACTTAACATACAACTCGGATCGTTTTTGAGGGCCCTAAAGTGGGGCCCACTCACCGATCTGTGCATTATTTGTACATATGGGTCTGTACCCATACTCGCTCTTCCAAAAAATTCTTAGTGTATTTCAAAGAATTTCAAGTTTTTAAAAAGCACATGTTTGAATTCGTCAAGAATGTCTTATCAATAGAATCTGGGATCATAGGTATGCTTATGAGCTCAAAAATGATGTAGAATTGGATTTCACAGCGAAACCAAGATTTTGTGTCCACAAGGGAGTAATTTTGTTCACACTCGCCATAGGTGAGGGTCTTTACCCACATTCGGTGAGATATGTTACGGGTTCTGATTCGATAATTAAATTATGCAATTCCGATAAATTTGTTGAAAGAGGAAGACTATGGGTACACACCACCCCATATGCACATATTGTGCACAGATGGGTGTGTGGGGCTCACCCCGAAAGCTCACACGAATGATCCAAGCGTTTCATTAGTTTTGAAATTATTTTTCAAGCGAGGCTGAAAAAAAATAAGCTCAATTGGTTAACTTAAAGTGTTTAATACAATTGCCTAACATTTTTCCAAATTTCATTCAGAATTTACTGGATTCTGAATAGACAATTAAAAAATTGGATGAAGTACTTACAATTATACGATTTAGCTGATTTTTTCCTGGACAACCTCAAAATTTATTTTACACTTAACATACAACTCGGTTGGTTTTTGAGGGCCCTAAAGTGGGGCCCACTCACCGATCTGTGCATTATTTGTACATATGGGTCTGTACCCATACTCGCTCTTCCAAAAAATTCTTAGTGTATTTCAAAGAATTTCAAGTTTTTAAAAAGCACATGTTTGAATTCGTCAAGAATGTCTTATCAATAGAATCTGGGATCATAGGTATGCTTATGAGCTCAAAAATGATGTAAGATTGGATTTCACAGCGAAACCAAGATTTTGTGACCAAATGGATAGATTCAAATTGCATCCCTTGATGTTAGTAAGTTTAATTTACTTTTCGAATCAGATTTGAGATTCTAAGAATCTCCTAGGGGGAGTCAACTCTTACGGAGGGTCCCAACAGTAAAAAAATTGCAATTTTTGATCCAAGCTTACCTTCAAACATGTACATATCCAAATCCAACGTGGATTTGGCCACTTTGATCAAGTTTCCCTCTCATTTGGCAACAGAATCTGTCCTACGATTTTTTGGGGCAAACTTTACTTTTGTATCCCATGTAGTTTAAGTGATGTGCGGATGAACCCAGACGTTCACTTTGTTGTATCTGCATCCGTCGTGTTATGTAAAAAAAATTACATATGCACTCAGTTAGAGGAAACAATGCAAAATTCACCTTGCATTGTTATAGAAACGATGAAAAGTCCAATATGCTTCGGCAAAGTTTGGTTATAACCCCTCTGACTTAGGATATGTGCGGATATTCCCCCTTCACGTTTATATTGTTGCATCCGCACCCCTGTGCTTTGCGAAAAATTGTTCTAATATGGGTTTTCTTTAGCTATGATAAATTTGGACATGGGTGGGTTTTAATGATTTTAGTTTAGTCTTGAGTTGAATTCAATTGAAGTGTAATTAGAAGTTTTTGGTTTCCTTTGCTAGGTGGGTATCCTCGATTTCAATTCGAAAGATGGCTCGTAGAACCGATCGAGTCCATATTGGCACATCGAAACATGTGATTAGGTCCGATTTTCGAAATATAAAAGGTTCAATTTCACATACCCATCCTGGGTTTGATTTCTTACTCGCGATTGTTGAATAGGGTTTCCAATAAGGATCTATAGAAGTAGTGGTGGGTGTCTCCATTTGTGGATGAACGAGATAAGAGAAGAAGAACATGGCAATATCATAAATTTGAGAATTGCTAGAGGTAGTTTTTGCAAAAAATAATTGTCATTATCAATCCTACTCTCACAAGAACCGTGTGGAGGTATGCCTCCGTTAACATGGACAAAATTGGGTGCAAATGCAATTTTTCACAAACCACAAGGACTGCAGATTTAACAAAGTGAATGTGAGGGGGTATATCCACAAATCGCCCAAACCATAGGGGGCACACTTTGCCTCTCGGGTTTTTTACCCTTTGAATGAGGGGTTTTTTTTTTTTTTTTTAAATGAGTCATTTGACACTATAGGTTGGAGAACAAGGATTGTTGGTGGCAAATTTTAATGAGTCAAATTGCCATTTAAGCCTTCAAAAATTTTGTCATCTCAAGATTCGACATTCATGGAATTTTTTATTCTTTTGCAGCAATCACTACCATTTTTCTTACAACTTTTTCATAATTTTTGCATATACAACAAATAAATTTATTAACTTTAGCTATAATCTAAAATCTATATAAAATCGACTTTTCTGGATTTCATACAGGGTTTCTGAGTCAGCTTTTCTTTGATTGGCAGAAGAAAAATTGGATTTTTATAAAATAAAATATAAAATCAATACAATAAGGAATGAAAAGAATTGAGACAATTTCTTGAGACAATTTCAAAAGGAACAGAATATCTTACTAGTGCCGTAACTCGCATAAATTCAACCTATCCCTCCTTTTTTTTATTTATGAAAATAAAAATACAAGAAACCAAATAGAAACAAAAACAATAAGACACACATTGATGAGCTGCCAATTAAACAAAGCCTGAACACAAACAAAAAAGAGCCTATAATACCCGAATACCCATACAAAAACTCTGAATCAACAAATTGCCCCATAGCAAGCACACCACAAACACCCAAATGCAGAAGAGTTTGGAGATCGAGAAGGGAGAGTTGTACCATATAGTTTCTGAGTCAATTTTTGTCCTCAACTAATCT